>JAPFSE010000228.1:0-24821 GCA_030777785.1 Beauveria caledonica | reverse complement strand
GGCGAAGCAGCTGGCGGCGGCGCTGGCGCCGCTGCGGCCGCTGTTCATCGAGGAGCCGCTGCTGGCGGAGCACGTCGAGGCCGTGGCGGCGCTCGCGCGGCTGACGACGATCCCGGTCGCGCTGGGCGAGCGCCTGCACTCGCGCTGGGACGTCAAGCCCTTTCTCGAGGCCGGCTGCGTGGACGTGCTGCAGCCGGATACGTGCCATGTGGGCGGCATCTCGGAGCTGCGCAGGATCGCGGCCATGGCCGAGGCGTACGACGTGCCGATGGCGCCGCACTGTCCGCAGGGGCCGATTGCGCTGGCGGCGTGCATGCAGGTGGACGCGGCGACGCCCAATTTCGCCATTCAGGAAATGAGTCTCGGCATTCATTACAATGTAGGGGGGTATGACCTGCTGAGCTACGTGAAGAACCCGGAGATTTGGCATGTGGAAAATGGCTACGTTGATCTCATGACTGGGCCTGGGCTTGGTATCGAGGTGGACGAGCAGCGCGTCTTGGAAGCAAGCGAGAATGCCGAGCCATGGGTGTCTCCGGGCTTCATTGGGCCTGGAGGCGAACTTCGCGAATGGTAATAGAGGGCAAAGCATCGTGGGGTATAATCTGATTCATTTGCAAATAATCACTGTGTTGGCAAGTATCGCTAAAAAGAAGACAAATATACACATGTGCTCTCTCGTGTAATTCGTAAGAATATTCATGTTGGTTATCCGATGGGCGCGCAAGTAAAAACCTTGCCAACATTGCCGATGCTGTAGTTGTGCATCTGGACATGATTAGCGCTTGTGCTCATCAGGTCAGAATTTGAATGTACTTACAATGTCAACGATACTAGAGTATGTGCCTCCGACGAGCACAACGAGGCCCACGACAAAGGCCAGCAGGTTGAGCACAGCCTTGACGCGGTTGTGGGGAGCCCAGACAGGACCTTCCTTGATGAGCATAACCCACATGATGGGAGGAAAGTAATAGGTGAAGCCGGAGACGAAGAGCGACGAAGATATCGATAGTAGATCCGAGAAGAAAGGGATAGACTCGGCGATGATAAAGGCCAGGACAGTGACGGCAAAGACAAGAAACAGCCAAGTGGCCCAACCCTTGGGCGTGTTGATGTAGCGAGTGACCGAGTTTCTGTAGACACGGCCGTGAATGTAGCGGCCGACGACTGTGGTGTTGATGGAGCCGGAAATAAAGATGACGGGTAGGGCGACACCAAACGCAATTCGTGAGACGGTGTCACCGGCGGACAGTAGAGCGGGAGACTTGACGTCAGGGCCGACAAAGGCGTAAATGAGGGCACCAGTCAGCGAGTAGATGCCAATCTCGATGAGACCAAGGGCCCAGATGGACTTTTTGTAGTCGGTGGGCGTGTGCATTTCGTCCATGAAAGAGAACTGGCAGATGGAAAAGGAGTACGCAAATACAATGTTGGTGACGGAAATGAAGGCGTCAGCAAAGCTTATGTCCTCTTTGGGCCAGGCAGACCACGCCACGTTGTTCAGACCAGGCGACTTGGAGGCCTGGACACCGGTGGCAATGATGGTGATGCCAATGGCCAGAACAATGGAGACAAAGTCGATGTATCCGAGAATGGCAACTTCGGCAAAGGACGGGGGAATGGCGAGGATCAGTAGGATAATGGCCGAAACACCACCAAAGACGAGCGAGCAGGTGCCCGTCTTTGTAATGTCGACAATGTTGCCAAAAGCAATGGTGCCCGTCAAGCAGTGAGAGCCAACCAGGAAGACGAGCTGCAGGACAAACATGGCACCAACCACTTCATAACCAAAGCGACCGGCGATGAGGCGACCGGCATCCGCATAGTGAGCCGCTTCGGGGAACTTGATCTTGACCTGACCAACGACATCAGAGGTGTAGATGGCCAAGAGACCGAGGCCAACCGAGACAATGGTGCCGGCCACCATGCCGAGGTTGGCAAAGGCCTTGGGCAGACTGAGAGAGCCGAGGGCAATGGCCTCGACAATGAGGATAATGGTGAGGCGCTTCCAGCCGAGACGGCTGAAATGCGCCTCGCCCTGGGCCGTCTTTTGCTTTTCGAGGTCGGCGCGCGACAGGTTTTCGTTGAACTCGGTCACTTCACCGTAGATTTCATTGCCCATGACACTGTTATCCTGCGACGAGTCGGCCTGCTTCTTGGACATGGAGCTGTCCGAGACAGCACCATGGTGCTTCTCAACCGTGGCCGACATGATGAAGAGAGACGCGCAGTACTTAGTGAGTGATGTTGTATTAAGACTGTGTAGTGAAGAGAAAGTAGTAAAAGCGAAAAAGTCGGCAGCTATAGTGTGTCTCAAGAGGCGTCCACCACGCTTACACACAGCAGGGGGAAGGGCTTGGGTATAGAAAGATGCAAAGATGCGGAAGAGTGTGGGGGAGATCGGAGAGGACAAAGAGGACAGGGTCAGTATTTAACGGAAACCGTGTTCGTCCTGGAAAGTTTGGGGAAAAGCCAGATGCTAACTCCAACAATGGGTTTTATTAGCGTCAAGGGCTCGGGTGCAAGGTGTGGTGGTTGGTGGGGAGGAGGCTTGCAGGATGAGGCTAGAACAGAAGCAGGGGGATGCTTAGTCTGATGCTGCCAGAAGAGGGAATTGGGAAAAGAAAGGACGCCTAGTTAGCGCAGAGGATGAAGAGAGGAAGAGAGGCATGCAAGGAAGAAGAAAAAAAGAGAGAAAAGGTTGAGAGGACCTGCTTGCCCTAATCCGACAGCTGACTAGGTGATAATGATGGTGGGCCAGCTTGGCTGGAGCAGCGGCGGCGTTATCAGCAAGACTGGACGAGAACCACCTGGTCAGACGACAAATACTGGATAATAATAATATGTTGCCGATTATTTCCTATTTGCTTGCTGATTGCCCATTTGAATTCATTGCTTTCCTATCCCTATTGATGTTTGCATGTTGCATTATACCGTTTCTAGCATCCCCTTTCCAAGTAGTGACAGTACCAGTATGAGTTCTTGTCCTAGTTAGTCGGCGCTTGCGGCATTAGTAGTCCCAAAGAGACGACGCGGTGAGACACTGACGAACAAGAAGCGCTGTTTTGGTTGCCACTGACGACTAATAAATACCCCGGATCTGGGCTGGACTTGTCTCGCCCTCGCCCTCTCCCCCCCGCAACCCTCAGACGGCGCAGATATTACCAAGATGCTTTTCGCCCGGTAAAGATGCCCCGTGCTGTTCATTGGCGCGTTTCTCCCCCGCGGCCGCGACAAGACGATTACACCAGGCTGCGAAATTTTTATGGAAACTATTCCGTAACGAATATTCAAGTCCAGGGGCAGAAGGGGGGACGTGAGCATGCACCCCAAAAGCATACCGGTAGGTAATAGTCAATGCAAGTAATGCCGCTTTCCCACTTGTTCAGAGGCAATTGGCAACCCCATGACCTTGCTGATGCCCACTTTCAAGAGGGATAATAGTGTGTGGACCGCGAACAGCCCGAGTTGCCCCAGGGTGTTGAGTCGAGTCAAGCCATCCAACCCATTGTCAGGGCAAATGGCGCGGGCGAGGGCCCGTTACACTTGCGCGACCAAGAATGGAGACTCGGACGTTGATGATGAATCTCCAATCTACCATCAAGCCAAAATCCTGCGATTGGGACCAAAATGCCTCGTTTCTAGCTGCCCCTTAACCCACCGAATAAAGTCGTGGACGGTGCGATTCCGGGGAAAAATACGGATAGTGAGCCCCCAAAAAGCCCCCCTTACAAGAAAATTTGTTTTTATTATGGGACCAGTTGCGCTGCCCACCACTCTCGAGTCATCGATTCAAAGTGTGCGCTGCCAATTCGCTGGTCTGTTGTCTGTCAAATTGTCGTCTTGACGTTGGAAAACGCCATGAAAAAATTTCTCCTAGCAAGCCGCCTTTGCCTAGCCGATTTCCGGTCGCACTTCGCACAGAAAAAATTCCCCAATGCGGCCTGCCAAGTTTTTGTGGCTTTTTTTTTCTCGGAAAGACGGCGTCCAGCGTGTCGTGCCGCGTGCGTGCGTGCGACGTGTTGCCCCCCCCCCAGCCAGTGCGCCACACCCCAGCGCCACCAGCAAGTGGCAACCTGCACAGAAGGCTTTTGGAAGTTGGACGGGACGGGCAAGACGGGGTTGGGGGCGTCGGGCGTCTGTCTCTCAGCGTCGCGCAAGCGTCATGGAGGTGCGCCACGCGGCATCCAAGTCGACCAGTCACGGTAACGTTATCCGTAGGTACTCAGTCATACGGAGTAGTTGGTTAGCTTTCACTAAGCAAGCCTCCGCTGTGGATATCTTCTTTCACGACAGTAAGAATTAGTGGCGATGGATGACAGGGCACTGGTCGTGGATGACCAAGTTGGTGGGCGAGTCGACTAGGTAACATGCATTGCTCTGCCCCAGCATGCCTTGAACGTTGATGTAATTCAGCGTTTCCTACTCGCCAGACATCAACTAATCCATCGGGAGCGATCGTCATAACTTACTTCTCGGAATAATTCCACAGCGGAACATGTGCGCGGCCATGCGGCTTTACGATTTCACGCAGCAGAGGTCGTGCGGCAGCGGCCTTGGCAGGGCAGTGGCGGGATAGCCAAGCATTCTGACAACCTGGCACCTAGCACCTGGATACGCTGTAACATTGAGTGCGCCAATCCCCTCATAGTAAATGGTCAAATGCTAGACCCTCTTCTAGGCTATCCCGCATAGGTACCCTTGAAACAGTGTTGAAAGAAGTGAGGCCGGCGTTATGGCCGAGCCTAACCAGGGACCATGCAGCCACTGTTCAACCTGCAAGGACATGAGTCGTTCATTCAAACATGGTGAAAACAATTTCATCACCACGAGACCTCCACGTCGATGATATGCGGGGTCTCCAGACTTTTTATTTCCCTAACCCTAAGCCGCAGCTGGACGCCTGCGACAAATACTAAAATTATGCCTCTTTTACCCCAACCTTTTCATGGTAGTCTGCCACTGCCAACTTCTCATCGGACCTTGCATGTTGACGACAAATACCTTTCGGGTCTTCAGACTGACGTCATTTCACAGTGGTCGATGCTCATGCCATGAGTGTGGCTTACGAGTTGTGGGCATGACCGGAAACGTCGGCTGGCGTAACAACGTAGGAAATGTATCTGCCTACCCAACCTGCCCGGTCGTGCCGCTCAACAAAAAGTGACAATAGTGTAGGCCACTCCAGTCTTTGTGCTCAACTAGCCTTTGGCCAGCAGCACCATGCTGTGAATGAGCAGCTCACGCAATTCTGTATGCTGACAGGCGAAATCACCCGTTTCGGTTATTTGCGTAAGTAAGATGGTACTATCGTGCGTCTTTGCTTCTTATTGATCTAATCGCAGGCAGGATCTTGATATAGATGCGCCCTTGTATCTACATATAACGGCGTGGCTGTCAGACTGGACCTGGGTTTGGGCGATCCGAGGTGCAGCTGCTCCCACCAGCAGGGACATTCCACGTCGTCGTATAGCTATAGATATGTCAACATAAAAAATCTGAATCACTTTCTTCTTTTCAATATTTTCATTTTCTGTTCTGAGAGTAGCGACTTTGCGTCCATTGTCTCGCCTTCTGCAACTGGCATGCGTCACGTGTCAACACTCCGACCGATAAGCCTTATCGATCATCTTTTTTTTGCCCCACTACATTTTTATCACGAAATCGACATTGTGCGGCATCAAGGTTGAAGAGCCAGCAGATCTAACTACGCAACCGCCTGCT
Source organism: Beauveria caledonica (assembly GCA_030777785.1). Taxonomy (NCBI): domain Eukaryota; kingdom Fungi; phylum Ascomycota; class Sordariomycetes; order Hypocreales; family Cordycipitaceae; genus Beauveria; species Beauveria caledonica. Next base: position 19,097 of record JAPFSE010000228.1, on the reverse strand, counting down.
ATACAACTCTTTTCACTTGTTGCACATTTCTTTTCGGCCCTAACTATTTTTTCAGACATCTTTGCACGCCACATCTCTTCATTGACCGACACCGTAGCACCAACAACACCATGGCCACCCCGCCACAGGCCCCTCCAAGCGAGGCCCCCGCCGTGCCCACGACGACGACGACGACGACCAAGACGACGACCAGCAAGCCCATCCACAGCCTGGTGCTCGACACGGGCCCCCTGATCAAGAACGACCCGACTGTGAGCGCGCTGCTAGCGCAGGCCGAACAGCTATACATCCTGCCGTCCGTGGTACCCGAGATCCGCGACGCCGCGACACGCACCCGTGTGCAGACGCATCTGCTACCATTTGTGACGGTACGGGCGCCGCATCCCAGGAGCTTGGGCATCATCCGCGAGTTTGCGCGCAAGACGGGCGACCTCGGCGTCCTGAGTAAGCCGGATATCGAAGTCCTGGCACTCGGTTACGAGTTGGAGTGCGAGCGCAATGGCGGCGACTGGAGGTTGCGAAGCTCGCCAGACCAGAAGCAGGTCAATGGAAAGCCTCCTCCGAGAACTTCGGAGGCTGCTGAGACTTTAGCAGTCAGTGCTGTGGTGGAGAAGCCAGAGGGCGCGGTTGAAGCGGCCACGGAGGCCCCAGTGGAAGCCCTGGAGAAGCTCAATGTTGCCGATGTCGCAGAGACCAAAGATGCGGCGAACACGGAGGATACCCCCAAGGCTGGTTCTCAGGACCAAGTTGAAGAGATTACGCTCGCTGAAGATGCTGCAAATACGGATGATACCCCCAAGGCTGATTCTCAGGAACAAGCCCAAGAGATTACGGCCGCTGAAGATGCAATTGCCGCTGAGAAGATCGTGATAGAGGAAGTCGAGGATGAGGACGACGGGGAGGCGTCCGACGACGGCGGCGGCTGGATCACGCCCGCCAATGTCAACAAGCACAAAAGCCAAGGCCACGGCTCGACCCCGTCCAAGAGCCCGCAGCGCACCCTGCAGGCCGCCGTGCTCACCTCCGACTTTGCCATGCAAAACGTTGCGCTCCGGATGAACCTCAACCTCGTCACGCCGACCTTTTCCCGCATCACGCAGCTCAAGACGTGGGTGCTGCGCTGCCACGGCTGCTTCAAGGTGACCAAGGACATGGAGCAGCAGTTTTGCCCCAGCTGCGGCCAGCCGACGCTCATCCGCACGAGCTGCTCCACCGACGAGCAGGGCAACGTCCGGCTGTACATGAAGAAGAGCTTCCAGTGGAACAACCGCGGCAACGTGTACAGCGTGCCCAGGCCGGTGCACGGCTCGCCCCATGGGCGACTGGCGAAGCACGCCGGCGGGCAGAATAATTGGGGCGCGGGCTTGCTGCTCGCGGAAGACCAAAAGGAGTATGTCAAGGCGGCGGAGGCGCAGAAGAGGCAGAAGAAGAAGGATTTGATGGATGATGAGTTTTTGCCCGGCATCTTGACGGGGGATCGCCCCGGGGGTGGTAAGATTCGGGTTGGGGCGGGTAGAGGAATCAACTCCCGCCGTCGAAGATGAACGGGGTGATGAATTTATCAATTGATGGAAAAGAGGTGCAAAGGAAAAAAGGCAATGCATTATGAATTGGATGTCAAAAGGTTTACATGGATGGATGGGCAACGGCTTGGGTAGTTTATAGAGCATTTTGCAAGCAATATCATCATGTCAGGAATTAGACACTCTACAAAACCACATTGAACGCCAGTAGGGTTGACGAATTTCGAGTGTTTTTGTTATTGCGAGAAATTCTGTAGACGCCAGAATAAGAAATGGTTTTGGGTAGTCTACTCAGACGCCTGAAGAACATGTAAAAAGAAATTTCCCAAAACGCCATCCACGAGAGCTGGATTCTTCGCCTCTCCCCGTCCTTCACCTCATGTGCGTGTGTGTGTGTGTCTGTATGTGTAATGTCCACCAATTCGCAAAAAAGCCTACGCATCGGCCCAGCTTACTCCTCATCCTCTATAATCAAACAGTCAGCTTTTCCGGACGGCATACAACGGCCCAAGGCTTGGGGGGGGAGGGGGCAAGCGCACTCTGCTGGGTCAGGAGCAGGTTGAAGCGACGCTTCAGGGTGACGCGCTGGCGCGACCACTTGTCGTCGGGCGAGAAGCGTGCCGGGTGAGCGCTCTTGGTGACTTGGCCGTGGGCCACCTTTTTGAGCGTGTACAGGCGGTTGCCCTTGTCGTCGACGGTGTACATGAGATGCATGGCGGGCAGTTTGGGGTGTGGTAGTGTGTGAGGTTTTGGTGGTCGAGAGGATGAGTAGAGGTGCGATTGGATGGTCCTGCGACGTGCGATTGTGTGATTGTGTGTGCAAAAGATTCTCAAAATCGTCAACTTGTCTCGCAAATTCGAGCTCAAAAAAATTTGAGTGGCAGAAAATTTGGCTGGCAGGGAAAATGAAGTGGGTCCGGAGCTTATCGATAACGCACCGGACTTGCAAGGTGAGCAATCATGTAAGGGTTGACGTCAGATTTTATTTACAACAATTGAAATTACATATATAGTTCTGTGGGATGAAATGATGATAATATTGCTAATATGGAGTCGTAAATCGAAACAGAACTCTTAGGTACGTTGCAGTAGCCGTTGCGAGGCGCAATCATGTCGATGAGAGGCTGGCTGAGAGAGCTCAAGTCGTGATGAAAGTGAGAGACTAGAAAGTAAAGAAAAGAGTAGCTCATCACCCTTTAAAAAAAAGGGCATTCTGCCACTCAGGCGGGCACTCAGAGGCCAAATCACCTTTAGTCATTGCCTCAAAGCAAGACCAAGTGGATTTGGCGTCCATCTTTCCGACCGCAAGGCCAATTTACTCCTCTCCGACACGAGCACCCCTTGGACCAGTAAAGCCATCTTTCTCGAAGAAGCGGAAGACGAGGTTATAGTCGTCAAAGTCATGCACAATTCGGTCAACTCGCTTGTAGCCAGGGACAGGGTCAGCGAGACGCTTGCTGGCCAGGCCACGGATTCGGTCAGCACCCGCGCCGTAAGGGTTGGCCCGGCGGCCCTTGGCTTCGAAGAGCGTAACGCTAAAGCGGCCCGGCTTGAAAATGTCAACCACATGCTTAATAATCTCAGCAGTGTCGCGGCCATTCTGTCCGCCGGGCACATTGGTTTCGAACGAAGCAAAGGAAAACCCATCCTCGGGGGTGACGTGCACGGTAAAGTAGTGGCAAGCCTTGCTCTCGCCGTCCGCATTGGGCGGGGCCGGTACGACACCATTGGCAGAGAACCCGCAGGGACTGAAAAGGTAAGCGTCGATGCGGGCATCGGGATAGACCGAGGTAGGGTAGACATTGGCCAATCCACAGTTGTCAGAGATGACGGTGCCAAGAGCGTGGCCTTCGGTGGTGAGAGACTCGTCAATCACAGGCGTGTTGGCTTCATCGTGCAAGTCAGAGTCGCTTCCGTTGCTGAAGACGTCAACCTCGTCCAGCGGCTCAGAAGCATCTTCATGGGTTACGGAGCAGCGAGCCTTGTTCTCGGCAGCCATCCTATCGCAAGCGACCGCACTCGCGTGCGAAAGGAAGAACTGCTTTGCATTCTCAGGATCGAGATCAGTCATGAGAATCTCCAAGGTCTCGTCAACATGATCATCGCCGCTCGATTCAATGAGATCAAAATCCGGGTTGCCGCCGGTTTCAATAATTTTCTCATTGGTCTCGGACTGAGGCGTGATCGGGGGAGTGAGCTCCTGGTTAGGAGGGGTTAGGTAGAGGTACCAATGGTCACCGTTCATTTTGCCGACCATGTAAGCACTGCCATGACTGAGCATATCGTCGAGGTACTTGACTTCCTGCTTCCAGCTACGGTGAGGGCCGCGCTGCTTATCGGGGAAGAGAAAGTTCTTGCGACTATAAAAAACGCGGTACGGGGTAGCGGCAGCGCGAATGTTGTCGACGGAGCTGGCGTTGCTAAACGGGAAGCCGGCATTGGCAGCCGCAATATGGAGAAGGCGCTGGAGACCGAGAAGAAGTGTAGTGGTACCGCAAGTCTTGAGAATCAGCTTGTGGGGGAACACAAACATGCTCGACTCGGACAGGAGGTAGGCATCGACAGTCTCGGACTCGAGAACGGAGAGAACTTTGCAGTGAACCATGTCAAGCATGGACTCCCAGGTCTCCTTGTCGACAGCCTTGAGACCGAGAGGGGAGGCATTGACAGGTAGAGCATCGGCGCTGGGTGCAAACCAAACCTCTAGGAGCTTCTCTGGGCCCTCGAAAGCGTTGCTCGAGTCTAGATCGGCAACAACATCGTGGTTGATGGTCAGGTGAGGAGTGGCAGAGGACGGAGAAAAGGTATAGTTGCTCGGGACCGAGTACTGGACCATGATGGCGGCGAGAGGTGTCGGCCAGTCGGTGATTGGTGGAGGATACGTTCGTTGACAGGTTCTTTGCCCGTGTGGCAGAGTCCGCGGAGCACTAGCTGCCGCTCAAACAGACTTTGCGGCGTCTGCTTGAGAGAGTAGGCCCACAGGAAAGTGGTGAGTCTCGGGCGCTGGCGGAGCCAGCAGCAATGCGTTGGTAGGAAGGTGTATTGACAACGTCACGAAGGGACGTTAGGGAGGTCGGAAGATGGAGTGCTGGAACCTCTTCTCGGGAGGAATTGTGGTAATGAGGCTGCAGTCCGATACCTATGGGGGAGTATCGGAGCTAGCAGACTTTGGGATCTGCTTTTTGAAGGGATAACACGGTGGTGATGCGGACGGCGAGCGGGGTATGTAGCAAGAAGCGTGCTATCGGGGCCTACAGAAGACAAACATGTTAGCGAGGTGATTTGGATGCAGCGTGGGGGGTTTACGATTGGCATACTTTGACGGTCTGTTGAATAGGAAGCGAAGAGGGTCCGCTGGACGCATAGAAGAGTAGATGGAAATACCGGAAGATTCGTGGACGGGGGCGACAGTCGAGGCGGTCACGGCCGTCGTCGTGTGATGAGCAAGCTCGGGAGTTTAGCAGACGGCTTGCACCATTGGATTGCAAACCGGGAAGCAGAGCGAAGCAAAGCGGAAGGTATGGCGTGCCGATGGGCTAGGCGATCTAGCGAGCAGGACTAGCCGTCGTCAAAGGTAAAGATGAGGGGAAGAAGAGGAATTTTATCTTTCGTGGCGGGCCACAAAAGGCGCAAAGTGGTGAAAAATTGTATGCCGAGTTCAGAGGACTGCAGAAGGCGAGTGGAACAAAGAGTCAGAGTAAGGCTGAAATTCGCAACCGCAGGGTACAGGGTGCGTATGTGTGTCTGATTGTGTCTTGTTTTCGGGAGGCAATGTCTGTGCAATGCAGGAAAGAGGAAAGCTGGCACGAGAGCTGGTGAGATTTCTGTGTGTCCAATATTTGGGCGTCGGGCGAGTGGTGACGTTCTCCACCGAAGCGGGAAAAATTCTGAACCCTGCCCAGGTACCTACCTACCTACTTGGCAACTTGGGTACCTACGCGGGGGGTGTTTTTCAACATACCTCACGATAGATTTTCATAGATAAAATATATTTAGCTATTATAAACCCATTCCCATGAAATATAATGTTAGAAGTATTAAAAATATATCGGAAAATGCCTTATAATATGCCTAAAAAATGAATTGAACGGAAGAATATGTTAGCGGCCATGTCAGAACCCCCCCTCCCGGGGAGGTTTACCACAGAACCCGTACCTAACCAGCGGCCGGGTTGGGCTAGTCGGCAACGTTGCTCTTGCTCACACCCTAGCTCAGTGACGATCGCCTTCAATCACCTGTAACTTTCCCTCGAGTGCACACTGTGCTGTGAAATATTCATACAATCTTCGCTGTCCTTCAGTGTCTGGTTAGACACGCTGATAGGTAAATGCTAAAGGCATATTAGTTAAAAATGCTCTTACATGTGAAGGAGTCGACAAACTGGCCTCCCCGAGGTAACGTTAGAGATGGTTCGACCCATAAAGTGCTGCTTCCCCCGCTGCCAACACAGGACGGACCCTGATCGTTGATGTTGAATCTTTGGACATCCCGCACAATGAACCTATCAACAAGCACGACAACGTACATGCAACCCACCATCCAGCCAGCCACCGGCTTAGAAAAGTACCAGAGGTGAATTTGTACTGGTGGTGTGGGTTCATGTTTTGGAAATCCATCGATTCAAGTGGCAGCTGCCTCTCAGCCCCAGCCAGAGAAGGCTATTTCCATCCCTCGTCACAGACTTTCATCCTTATCCGAAGCGCCGTCTTAGCTGTTTTCTAGACATGATATGCATCCTGGTTGCGTGGTAACGGATGTACCTTTTGCCTGGACGACAATGGCCAGGTTGGGCTGATGTGCCTCGCAGCGGCCAGCCCGTTCCGAGGCGAGTGCATTTGCGCGCATAGGCATCAGTGATTCGCATCGGGAAATGGCATGCGTGAATTACCATCCACCCAAATTTGAGTCTGGTGGCATGCATCCCTTTCTGGTCGGATACCACACCACCCAGTCCTTGAGATCCTGACGTTGTAGCCAAACTCGTGTCTGTGCGGAAGAAGGGGATATCCGCAGTCTAGTCTGGTTTGTGCATAGACTGCATCCGCTAGAGGCCGGATCGTCGCTCGGGCAATTCTCGCGAATCAAAACTACACAGTCATGCATCAAGTGTCATTTCTCATTTCAACGCTATTGCCAAACTCCAACTGTCTATGCATAATGTTAATCAAGTCCGTGTTTGTTCATCCGCTGATTGACCCCTCGACCAACCCGTGCGCTATGTCTTTGAAGACATGATAAAGCGAGCAATCCTTGTACTTTTCCATCAAGGAACCCGCATCACCGACGTTGCCCTGCTCTGTCGAGATATCCTGCCCATTCACCTGCGTGCCCACCGGATATTGCGGCCGCCTCCCCTCTTCCACCAACGTGATGAACTGCGCATCCATCGGCACCGCCCCGAGAAACTTGACGTCAAACTCCTCGGCCATGGCCTTGCCGCCCCCGGAACCGAATATATCGGTACACTCCGAGCAGTGCGGACACACAAAGCCGCTCATGTTTTCCACAACGCCGAGCACAGGTATATTGGTCTTGGCGCAAAAGTTGAGCTCCTTGCGCACGTCGGCCGTCGACACGGCCTGCGGCGTCGTCACCACCACCGCCCCCGACACCTGCCCCGGGCGCGCGTCTCGCTGCAGCGTCTCCGCGAGCGAAATGTGCTCGTCCGACGTCCCCGGCGGCGTGTCGACGAGCAGGTAGTCGACCTCGGGCCACAGCACGTCCTTGAAAAACTGCCGGATCATGGCCGTCTTCTTCGGCCCGCGCCACACCACCGCGTCGCCGCGCTGCGGAAGCAGAAACCCGAGACTCATGGCGTATAGGCTGCCGGACCCGGTTGTAGCGTCGGCGGCTTGCACGAGGACGGGCGCCCACCCCCCGGGCACTTGTGTGACTTTGGACGATTCGATCGAGAGCATCCGCGGGATCGAGGGCCCGGTTAGGTCAATGTCGAGGATCCCGACCGAGTGCCCGGCGAGGGCGAGAGATAGGGCGAGCTGGGTTGTGACGGAGGATTTGCCGACACCGCCTTTGCCGGAAAGGACCTGCGTTGTCAGTGGCGCGCGATGAATCCAGATGAGGCGACTTACCAGCACAACGTGCTTGACCTTGTCCAAGCCCATGATGGCGCTGCGACGAATGTTGCGGGGGCTTGGTTTTGGGGTTGGCGAAAAAAAGAAATGAATTCGAAAAATGAGGTCTAATAGTCGCCTGGTACGTTTCGTCGAGAGTGCAGAGTTGGCGGCGCAATGACAGGATGTTGTAGCTTGATTAGTTAGCACGCAGCCCGACAACGGACTCTACAAGTAATAATTAAGTCGGTACATAGACATTTGCCCCGCCAAGCCCACCAACCCAAACGACCCCGCCACCACTCACACATGTATTTCTAATCATCACGAAAAGGCAGCCTCGCAACCATGTACGTAGTGAGTCAACAATACGTAGAGAGCTTGGCAGTCTGAACCGAATCAGTGCCGTCCACAGTACGAGCCCTATCTTCGGTAGGTAAGCATGTTGTGCCACTGGGCGCTACCCTAAGAAGTCCTGCCGCTAATGCCGCTGTTGGCGCTACCACAATTGCTGGCGCTAATACTGCCTCTGCCGCCAGTGTCGCCTCTATATATTGTGCGTCTAGGAAATGGGCTGCTATCTGCCCTGTTATTCAACGATGTAATGAAATGCAAGTGTCAATTGTCTTCATTGCTGGTCATGATTCGCTGCTAAAGTTTCAGTCTAGGTTCTATCTATGCTTTTTGTGTATCTCGGTTGCTCTCTTGGTCGTCCGTCAGGAAGCGAACTGAATCTCTGCGATACGAAACTAGTACGCTATTTGTACCACAACGGCCCAATATTTCACCGCCTTGGGGAACACTGACGCCGTCGGTATTTGTAAACCGCACGATTGGGCCTCCTTCTACCGTGAAACCAATGAACTCCCCTCTTATGGTCTCGTCTATGGAATCACTGGTGCTGGGGCGAATAGTGTTGCTGTCTGCGTTAGCTCTTGGTCCACGGACGATGAATTGTTTACGTACACTCTACTGAATGGTGGCCCTGTTTCTGTATCAGTCGATGGTTTTCTGCGCAAACTCTGGAACCTCGCCCTTGTGCACAGGTAGCACATGTGCAGCAGCCCAGCAATGACCAGGACTGGTGTACCCAGTGCAAGCGCCCAAGGCCTGTAATCTGTCAGCAATGCCGCCGCATTTGTCGCAGTATTAACAAGAGAGAGTACTCACGGATGGCGCTTATCCCGTAGCGTATGTACCATGGCGAGGATGACGCCGACCATGGCAATGAGTGAGCCAACCTGGATCATGGTCCATGTCGACCAGTACAAGGACATGAGGTCCTCGCCGTCGCAGAACTGTAGAGCCAACAAGGCGTAGGCTTCCATAATCACAATGGCAGTCGAGGAAAGCACGCAGGCTGTGCATATGCCGATGCATATTCGAAGCCGTTTTTGCAGCTTGCCGGGGTATTCGGTATATTTTGACAGGGCATCCTGGGCTCTGAAGCTGGTTAGCAATAGCTGAATGCAAGACGGAGGGCTCCTCACTTGATATAGACATATGAGCCGAAGAATAAAAGTAGCAAATTTGTGATGAACAATGTCCAGTATATCACCTTGAACTGCCACCGTCCGAGATGGGATGTAAACTGCGCATATTTGAGGCACTTGGGCGAACCGGGCCCAACAGTGTCCATGATGTGTCTTTATTAAATGGCCTGACAGAAATACCGTGGCCTGTGTAGAGTAAAGGTCTCAAAGAGTGCTAGATACAAAAAGTCTGCGACGGAAATGACGGCGCAGATTGGACGACAGATCGTGCCCCTATTATACACCCCCGGAATCTGAGAGTGCCGTTTGCTATCAAACAGCTGGGCCATCCTGGGAGGCCTAAACCGGGGTAACAAAGGGCCTATGTGCCTAATGCCAAGAAGGGCGCATGATACTGAGATTCCACTCTCGCATCTGTGCTGAGACATTGTGTTGGTGCAAGCTTGCGGTGTTGCGCGTACACCTGGTGGTCCCCACCAAGAGATTAAGCTTATTCGGCATGCATACGGGCGAGGTTTGACATTCAAAGTCCTTGTCCTCCCGTGAGCAACGATCAGCTAGCAGGGATGGTTTGCCATCGGTACAAACCGGTGAAAGGATCTGCGCGGCTGGACAGAAAAGACGACGGGCAATTGCCGAACAGTGTTGGCATCCGCAGCCCATCTCGGAAGCCGTCTTGGCGGGATGGAGCCGGAAGGAGTCAAATCTCAGCCTCCGGCAGCGATGCGCAGATCTAATCCAGTAAACTTAGTGCACGGGGTGGCGTGCCAGCCCGCCCTCGGCGAATCACGGTGCGACAGAAGACAATTTCGACAATGAATTGAGAGGACAAGGGCAGACTAACTAACTAGGGGGAGAAAATGCTTGCTGCGCCTGGTTGCCAAGAGCGCGACCGGTGTTGGTGACCCGCCTTCACCACCCATCTGAGCCATCTCAGGCGCAAAGGGCCGCCCGTGGTAGGCCTTATCCATGCAAATGCCCCCAACACCGCAAAAGCCGTTTGAATTACTCGAGATACAAACTGTGATCCAAAGGCGACGAAACCGGTTGACACGTTGGGGGCAAGAAAAACTATAAAAAGACGCAAAGCAAAAGGTGCGCGGAAACTTGTGCAGGGCTGCTTGCGAATGCGTTGGAAACATTTAAGCATGAAACATGACGTTATCGCGCAACGCAGATCCCAGTCTGGACTGGCAATGATGTGCTGGTTTCGCGCTGGCACCCGAGCTGGCTGTGCCATGTTGCGCACTGAGACAATTCGCGACTTGCCTGTGACGCGGGAGGAACGACGTTGATGGACGTTATCAGTGAGACACACCTGTCTGCCTTGGCGCCGGCGATCGAATGAAGAGGGCTTCTGCAAGCCGCGCCGATTGTGGCGGCGCTGCCGCTGCTCCCGCATCACAAAACTGCCTACCAAGTTGATAGTTGGTTGCGACTCGCTTTGGTGTAACCAGCCTAGATTTGTCACTTGCCCACAATATCATATAGTCCAGCGAGCCTATCATGGCTTGTATGTCTTGATCTTACAGTTCAGTCCAGTCAACACTGATGGGCTGCAGGCCATCGTGGTCCTGAGCCGGCTGAAGAAGAGAGTACTCAGAGTTCAAGGGAAAATACAGCAAAATACAGCCAGACATGGCAGTCGCTTTCTGAAAACAGATTAGAGTGTTTAACCTAAAAAGGTTTACTATTTTAGGAAGACAAGGCATTCATGCACGGATCAACATGCGATAGGCTAACCTGACGCAGAGAGACAGTGCGGCTGTTCCGAGCTGCATGTCGAGATGTGTCAGCATGCCCCCCCCAAGAACCTTGAAGATTAACTGCAGGAAGGAATCAACTCTTGATGCGCGGTGTTATGGCTTTCAACTAACCATAAACGACTCGGATCTAAACGTCCCCGAAACTCGTCCAGAGGCTGAGTCGTCACCTGCGGGAAGCCTGAGTCAGTACTCAAGTTGGACAACGGGTTGAACGGGGTAGAAAGCAACCCAGGTATGATTCTCGAAACGGAATCGGCTAGCTGCTGTTCCCATCCCGTACGTACTAAACTCAATCTCAATTGCCCGTGCCGTGTGGAGCGAACCGCCTAGACAAGCTCTCGGCACGCCCTAGGGACCATGCCGAGTTCAATTCGCCAAGAGTAAAAAGGAAGTATTTCTCCAGATTATGGTAACATAGCTTGTAATATACGAGGAAAATTTCACGGCAGTTGTCTTGCTATTGCATTCCAGCCTTTGCGTCCCTTTCGGTGGCTGAATAGTGATGGAGTCTTCCCAGCTGCGGCTGGTTTCATGATGGCGGAATTTCCGCAGCCACAGCGCCGTTTATTTGTAAGCTCTAGGATGGCATCTAAACGGCATTCTGGAAAACGAGACATGACAGAGGGACTCAGTCAGCAAACGAAAGTGCACGGGAGTTGTTTTGGTTGCTGGTGCTGCTGGCGAGCAAACTAGCTCGCTTGCATGTAGAGACAACCATCGTCGCAGTGGCCAAAGAAGAAACAAAGTAGTACCCCATGCTTCAGTTTCTCATACGTTTAAGAAACGAAAACACATTATGCGGCCTCTGGCTCTCCTCTCCAGCTGTTGTACGACATGGGAGCTGACTTTTTGCTCTTGCCGCTTTTGACTGAATCGCAAGGTAATTAGCATATAGGCACATGGAAGGAAGATTAGTCATAGAGAGACTATGCTAGCAGACAGGGTATTAGTTAAATCAGAGTTCCCCTCTTCTAGCAGCTGGGATGGGTTAAAATGAGGTATCAGAGAACTCTGTCCGACTGACTACATCAACGTTGCTAGACTTTGGAGACACCAAATCTGGAGTCAGCCATTCCCCGCATGCACTGCGGGCATACTAGCCGGTGTTTTGTAGATGGTAGCCACCTCGGGCAAAGTCTTGTTCATTTTGCTACATCAAGTAGCAACGAGACGCCGTGCCACCGTGTCCTTGTATTGAGCCGTTCAATCTTTATGTTGTTTCGGTATGAGTCACCTTTTTGCCAAACTTGTCAATGTTTATCGTTGGTAGCGGTTTGAAGGCTGAGAAACTTGCCACGGTGACAGAAAAAGAGACACGACTTGATGGTTCAGAGGGAAACGGTGCCTCTACCATCTCATCACGACACGTTCTATTCAGGACCAAACAGTCGCACGAAGCCGACAATATACGTTACAACGACATTCAATAATATCTACTGCATATCTACAGTTAAGGCCCAAAGCCAAGTCTCATCTAGTGGGCCACCTATTTGGATACGAATGAGCCATGTGTGCAGGTATCATAGCGTGGGTTTGTTGGCTTCAGCCAGCCAAGCCTTTCGATTACTCGAATAAAGTGCGCCTATGCTGAGATAGAATAATCTGGGATTTTGGTCTAATCCCAGCCAAGAGTATATGAGCGACTCCTGAAGCTCTTCAAGACCACACACACATAAAAGCGAAATCACTCGTTAATATTGCATTTCTGGTCGCTCATGGCACCATGTAGAGCTCTCGTAAATCACGCTCGCTGAATAAGCGGCTCATCCGGCTCCCACACCAATTCCCTCGTTTCTCTTTCCTTCATCTTTCGAGCCACAAGAGTTTCCATCTTTTCCACATCACTCGCGTCGAGCATCTCCAGTCTCTCTTTCCACGCATCCTCCGGCACCCCGGGTCCGAAAAAACGCGGATACAGTCTTTGCCAAAATAGATAATCAAACGCAAAGTTCTTTCGCGCCGCGTACATGACCCAAAAGTCGCCGTTTTCCCAGCTTTCACGCATGTGCGGGGAGAGGCGCTGGTCCTCAGACAGCATGCCAGACGCAATAGCCGCGTCTTCGCTCGCCGCCATGGCTGTTAAAAACGTGGGCAGGCGGTGTTGGAATAGTTTTTCCCAATCGTCTAGCCCGTGAGGCCAGTATTCAGGCTGTTCGAGAATCAGCCACCACGGCGGCGCGAGAGAAAATTCGACTGGCGCGGCATAGGAGAATTCCAGATCCACCACGGCGACGATTTGCAGATTCTCATCAACAAGGATATTAGAAGGCCGCAAATCATCACACCATAGCCTAAAAGGTCCAGAGCTATGCGGCGCTGACGAAAGCTTCTTCTCCTGTGCGAGGTTGTAGAATAGATGCCTGGCGATGTACTTGCGCTTACCGTCTTCCTCCGACTCAACCACATCGTTTCGCTGGTGGGCCAAATGGTCAAGATGTAACTGCGCAAGCCTTTTAAAGTAATCTGGCGAGGTTTGGAATGTAGACTCGGGCAATTTCGCACGCGGGAAGGATCCAAGCCGTACGAGCTCACTCATAAACATTGATAGGGGTCGTTGGGTAACCTCCCATGTACAGTCATCGGTCTCTTCAAAGGCACCTATCGCTGGAAATTGCAGCCTGGACAGCTGGAGTAAAATGTCTGCCATCTGCCGATATAGCGACTCAAGCTTGGAGGGGTCAATGTTAGGGTCAAGGTATGGCGGATCTTGAAGACTTCGCCCCGGGATGTTAAGTGCCTGCCCCATATCGGTGTGATGTTTGACGTATTCCATGATGATAAATGGCCCGATCTGAAGAGGACTCTCTTCTCTTGATCCCCAATGGAGAATAAAAGGGACAGGTATCGTTGTTTTTTCCTGAATTAGCTTCATCGCGGCGACCTCATTGCGTATCTTTTCTTCAGGAAACATTGTTGTGCCAGCTTTCGGGAAGCGAATCACGGCGGAGCCACCGTCCTCAAATTCCATGCGAAATAGGGCATTGAACGAACCGGCCTTTAGTATGGACAACACGGTAGGAGTACCGCCACCGCGATGCTTGACGATGAAACGGCCGATGGCCATGAGAGTGGACTCCTGAACCATGAACTTCCGCCACTCTTCTTCAGTTCGCTCGCTTGCCTCAAAGGCAACATCATCGAAAGGAGGCTGGGGCCGCATGATGGATCGCAAGATGTAGCAGCGGGCAACGGCAAGGACTAGCAATAGGGGACGCAGAGTAAAGTTGGCTGTTTGGTTGCGGTGGTGTATGGTCACTACCAACGCGGGTGTGGCTGGGGCTCCTCAACAATTTACCGCTGGGTGCCGACACCTCAGGGGCACATAGCTTGGGCGAGCAGGAAATGTTAATGATAATACAACGAAAAATTGCAGAGCCTCTAGAAGAACCCTGGCTTCTACTAAAGAGTCTGACTGGCATGTGAGCGGATGTATTTTGTGGTTCTCGAGAACCGTTGAGCAGACAGGACGCCCATCACTATTGCTTCCGTCATCGGTGCTAACATGTAGGTCTATCTATTTAGGGGAATAAGAAAGGTTCAAGTAACGAATGATATGTATTAGTTGATAACTATACTCGTACTATTAATAAGGTTAATAAATATAACATCTAGTCATCATGATGCGTTTGATCACGGATCTGGCACAGGCTGTATATTGTATGTGGTAGACCATATTGGTTACGTGACTTTACTACAGCGCGTCCGCCAGTACCGCTGCCTCTACAGTACTCGTAGGGCTAACTGAATGTCGCACCAAGCCGCCATATTAAAGACCGATGATGGCTAAATGAATTGCGCGTGGAACTCTATCTCTGCAAATGAACTGAATACTCTAGTTTCGAAATGTAGTTGAAGGTGGCAGGAGGCAGTCAGAGTGTTGAGACTTCAGGGCGTTTTTGGCTCCGGTGCCTGCGTTTATAGCGTGCGTGTTTGACTGCTGGAGAGAAAGGGAGCGGATTTAGGGTAGTGCAGTCTGGAGAAATACAATACTAGGTGTATACATCGTCCGTGATTTTTATCCCAGTTCTCGACAGTACTGGTAGTAGCAAAGCTTGAGTCGTGTTGCCAAGAGAACATGCAGAGCGGGAAGCTGACCCTGGTCGCAACGAGTCATTCCTTGGGGACTGCATGGTCAATTGCTGAATCAGTAATTATGTCGTCAATACCAAGATAGGCAAAGGCACACTAGCATTTGGCGGTGCGGCGGCCAGTCGTTGCGCTTCAACGTCATGCTAAGTTCGAACCTGTTGGCGAAAACAAACAACCGTCGTGAAAATAACCTTTGTTCGTCATAATGTCGGGGCCGTGGGGGTCAACCGTTCCGTTCGGCGGCGCACGTCCCTTCGGTACAAGACTCAGGATGCGCCCATCTGGAACATGCGCAACGGCAGAAATCAGCGCGGGTAAATAATGCACGCAATACACAATGCGAAGACGACACTTTGACGAGCATGACGGGCAGCAGCGCAGCCAGCAATGGCGAGTGGCTGGCTCTTATCCGCCATGCAACTTGTCGGGCGGCAGGCAATCAAGTTTCGCAGAGGGCGACAACTATTGCATACGACGAAATCTATGGTGAATTAACGTTGCGGGACGTGGTATCGTGGATCTAATCTCGGAACTGTACGGAATAAATTTATCAAGTTTTATGAAGGAGAGGGAGGAGAGGAGAAGACGGACCACGGACTCCCTTCGGCCGAACTGCGGAGAAGGCCTGGCGAAATGTCCCGTCGGTTAAAATGGCGTCAGCGTCATGGCGGGGCAACTTGGTGTTCACCCCACCAAATTCCCCCCCGGCACCCGCCAGACTCGGCGAAGGTCAGCAGCAACCGCCTGGGGATTGAATGTGCAAATAGTGGGCAAACTAAAAAAGATTGAACAGTGGGAGAAGTCAGCCGTCTATTCTTTGCTAGAGATAATCCACTAGCACCAGTGGCTAGCCCTTCGTGCCGTAAATAGAAATTGTCGCAAAACCTACTGCTGCCATCGGATGTATACTGACGCGACGGTGATTTTCATCTTCCAGGGCCACTCTCGGCCATTTCTCCGAAAAAATACTACTTAATCTGCCCCTCTCTATATCACTTGATGTTTAGCATAAGCGTTGTTTGCCTCAAGTGCGTCCTATCCACCAGCAAACATTTCATTTTGGCTCGTCACACAAGATATATTCATTACTAGGCCATACCCCATCTCCCTACTCCTCTTCCACCACCACGACCAGCGCAGAGCTTCTTTTCCGCACCTTGTCCATCATGCCTGCTGCGCTGGCCAAAATTCGGCATTCTTGGTCCCGAAGAAGAATGCCAGCACCCACAGAACCAAAAAATGCGCGCGATTCATCCGACTCTGCCACCACGGAGCCAGTAACCGTCACCAGCACCACGACCGAGCCGCAGAGACCTCCCACTACAGCACCGCAGGTTAACGAGCAGCCGGCCGACGAACAGGCCATTAAGCACTACCAACCCCTCCGAGGTCGCGTTTTTGCCATCACTGGTGGCGCTAGCGGCATCGGCTTCGCAACGGCCAAGATCCTCGCCCAGCGCGGCGCCACCGTGTGTATAGCCGATGTCGACCCAGATGCGATGAAAGCTGCCGCAGACTATTTCGCCGGCCAGGGCGTGCAGTGTGATGTTGAGCGCGTGGATATTACGAAACGTGCACAAGTTGATTCCTGGATTGTGGGCATCGTGACCAAACATGGGCGGCTCGACGGCGCGGCCAATGTAGCAGGCGTCATTGGGAAATGCCACGGCATCGCGACGGTGGCGGAGATGGAGGACGAGGACTGGGATCACATTGTTGGGGTAAACCTTACAGGGACCATGTACTGTCTGCGCGCTCAACTCAGAAATGTTGAGCACGGAGGATCCATTGTGAATGTGTCGTCGATTCACGGTCTGAAGGGTGTGTATTCATCTTCCTGAAAAGGGTGCAGTGGCTAACGAGAAATGTCAGGCTTCGCGAGACACGCTGCATATGATGCGAGCAAGCACGGCATCATAGGGCTAACCAAGGCCGCGGCCTTGGAAAGCGGCGACCGTGAGATCCGTGTCAACAGCGTCGCGCCCGGAGCAATCTACACGCCGCTCATGCAGAAGAATTGGGACTTTAACAACCGCCCAGCGGACGCGCCGTTTGACGAACCCACGGCGTTTCGGCGCCAGGGAACAGCCGAAGAGACGGCTAATGTGATTTGCTTTCTGCTGGGACCGGAGAGTACCTTTGTGAGCGGCAGCGTGTACCAGGTTGACGGTGCGTGGATATAAGAGGGGTAGACGATTAGACGGAGCGCATTGCATTTAGCAGGATACTTTGATGTATCTCCCTCGGCGTACATGTGCAGATTCTGAGCACTGCATGAATACAAGCTCGGAATTTTTTTCGGCCCTCTTTCGGCGACACCGAACACGGAGACAACCCTAGCCTTCACTGTCTCACTGAAAGGACTTTGCATTGTCAAGTGCCGCAAGGTAATTCCAAGCAGCAAGAGCTGCGGTGGTGTGTCCAGGTCATCTTTTGGTGACTTTATTCGTTGACCCTTCTCTGGACCTAGTCTTGTGAGGATTGAAGTACCTCAAAGTTCCTAGGAGTCGTCAGGGCTTCGAGGACTCTGATTCAATAACGTATTAGAAAAGCTCTAAAACATTTACAACTTGTTACGAAAGTAGAGACTCTAGAGGCAACCAGAATCAGTTCACGTGTAAACGACAGTTACTCATAGATCACTTCAGGCGCACGGAAAAGCGGCCTGAGCTCTGTTGGTCTACGGCTACTTGAATCATGGCTTAAAAGAGAGACAGTGACCTATCTTCTCTCCGTGATAGGTCTCTTCAGGGCCAGAGCTCGAGAGGTGATGATAAACCACTTGGATAGTTGCCCGGGTGTGTATGCGCTATCATAACTGTGATGATGAGAGATAACATCACTCAGCTCACCAATTGAACACAGCGACGATTACAGTGGTCGTAAGTCGGGTATTCCTCGCATTGCTCCTCCCAATCATTCCAAGAGCAGGAGCCGTAATACTGCTATACAGATTTAATATAGTGACCCGGGTTAGCATATTTTTAGTATTCACTAATACTATCGGGGCAACACCACTTATTCAAAGTGTAGTATCGGGTCTCTATGTGGGTGCTGCCCTCAGGACAGAGGGCAGTAATAGTAAGGCTAACGAGGAATAACACTAAAGTTACAGTAGGATTCATCCTAGACAAGGTAATAGAGCAGAGCAGTAGTACAGTATCATAGTGATGACCGCTAATCTGTCTTTTTCTTCTCCATTTTTTCAACCACACCTTTGGTAAAATACTTTCTGCTGGCTTCATGGTCATCAAGAGTTGTAGGATAAAATGTGAGCCATTGAGTTGGCGAATCCTTGGATTCTCTAGCGAGCCGCGTTCTAAAGAGGACGATTGGTGTGCTTGGAGCGTCTTAACACCAGAACATTTGTCAACGAAATATTCAATGACCTGATATAAGCTGAGCGAAACCCTCATTGCAAGCGTACAGCGGGCTGCTCTTGTCCCACAATTGCTCTCTCCATTGCCCACTACTTTTTGTATTCATCAACCACGAATATGATTAAAACATGCCTCCAACGTCAGAGAGCCGCCAAAGCCGTCGAGTCGAAGCGCAGCCGTCTGCGCGGCCTAGCAAAAACAAAATTGCCATGGGACGTCCCCGATCTGCTCCACTGCAGTATCAGCATCTCTCTACTATTGGCTCTGTCGGGTCTTGTTATGCACCTTGGAACCATGGGATCCAGCTAGTCCGTCGACCCCTAGTCAGACTCGACTCAAGGTACGAGAATACGTGGATGCCTGTACCAAGTAAGATGTGCGCAACCGAATCCAGGGTGACTAATGCCCCGGTTGTGGACATTCGATGAATCAAGCAAGTTCAATGTTGGGCATTGAGTCAATGACAGGAAGGACCGGTGCAAGAACGCAGGGACTGGTGCAAAGTGGCGCGACGGCCATGTCGGTGACAGGTGAGGAGCTAATGTAGATGTCCGTTGATGAGGAAGCTAAACATTGAGGGCGGTTTAATTTTTGGGACTGTGGTTGGAGAGCGAGATGATGCGATTGAATTACCGCAGGGCTGTCAAACGAGTGAGCACTCGCGATAATTACCTAGGCTGTGGTAAACTTGACTAGAGGCACATAATAGCTAAGTCTTAGGCCTGAGACTTTGAGCCTTCTGCATAGGTTTACTAATTACCTACCACTATAATTT
>JAPFSE010000227.1:0-11542 GCA_030777785.1 Beauveria caledonica | reverse complement strand
AATAATAATAATAATAATTAGAACCCGAGAAATGAGCCATTTTACAACTGGTCGTGGCCCAGGCCGAGCGAGGAACCACGTGCCAAGACTGGCTTGAGAAAAAAAATTATCTGATGCCCCACCAGCTCAAGCCTCACCAACCCAAGCTTCCAGCATAACATGAACTTTGTATTCGTTTTTCATTTGGGAGGTTTTTGATTTATTTATAAGAATGATGATACTGTTTGTTGTCGGCTCTAGTAATGATCAATAACTTGGTCAATGCATTAGTCCGGTTTTGATTGCAGCATTTCATCCATTCTTCATTCTTCGTCTCCCATGACACTCTCACCCCTCTCCACTCCCCCCTCGCTTCGACGCCCACTCTCTCTCTCTGTTATATGTACGGAGAATGAATTCTGCCAATTCTTGCCGCTTGCTGCTTGCCCCTTGCCCGTTCTCTCTCTTCTGCCCCGCTCACATGTATTCGTACACGTCTCCTTGCTTGCTTGTGCCTCCATCGCCCCCGTTTACCACTGCGGAGACTTGACCAAGGGGGTGCGCATATCGCGCCAGAAAAAAAGAATTTAGGGAAAAAAAAAAAAGAGACTTGCTAGATACTTGTAGAAGCCCCCAAAATACCTTTGCTCGGGATCCAGTTACTTTACAACTGCCAACGACCCTGTTATTGCAGCCAGGGCCCAGCATCT
The DNA here is from genome assembly GCA_030777785.1 of Beauveria caledonica. Lineage (NCBI taxonomy): Eukaryota > Fungi > Ascomycota > Sordariomycetes > Hypocreales > Cordycipitaceae > Beauveria > Beauveria caledonica. The sequence continues at coordinate 10,853 of JAPFSE010000227.1, read as the reverse complement.
TCCATCCTGACCACTGGCAAACTCGACAACCTCTACCGTCTTTTCCATCTTTTGCCCAGACCCAGCTCCGACTTCTTACAAATCTCTGAACTCTTTTGAGCACCGCTGTTCCGTTATACCCTTCTATTGCCAGTGCTTTGCTTTGCTCGCCCTTTTGCCTGCGGCGGTGTATGATATTAAATACAATATCCAGCCAAGGGTCGTCATCCCAGTAGCGTCGTCATTTTCTTTTCCCTTTCCCTCTCCTCTTTTGCCAGATCGACCATTTTTATGCAAGTTTGGAGCGAGCCGAGAGTATAGCTGTCATTTCCGTTTTGAATCCCCCTGTTTCTTTTCTCGCCAGCCTGTTGCTCGCTCGAGAGCCCACCCAGCGTTGATTTGCTTGGCGTCCATCGGCATCAATTTTCAACTTTACCATTTCTTTTTTTTTTGTCCCTTGCCAAAGACATTGATCAAGGCCCCTCGGATCATGACGGCGGCTTGTTTCTGAATACTCAAACCCATTCAAAACCGCATTGAATACGCGTAGCTATGGCTGTTGACCCGACCAACACCTCGGCGCCAAGGCCTCCGTCGCCTGCGCAGGAACCGCCACCGGCGCCAGAGTCTTCATCGCCCGCATCGGGACCTTTGCCGTCTGCACCGGAAGCCTCTTCATCTATGCCGGACCAGCCCGCGTCAGACCAACCCGCGTCAGACCAGCCCGCGTCAGACCAACCCGCAAGCCAAGGCCACGACGCCGCCACGGAAAACGCCCAGCCCGCGTCGGCCCAAGACGGTCAGCCCGCGCCATCCCATGATGGCCAACCCGTGCCAGCTGCCGATGCCACGGATGCTATACCGCTCCCACCACTTCATGGCTCCTCGGCCACCCCAGCTGAGCCGCCAAGAGCTGTCCCAGATCAGGAACCTGCCACGGAACCTGTCGAGCCGATAGCAACACGGAAAGAAGCTGTATGCACCTTCTCCCTCTGAACCACCACAATCCAAGATCCGCCCGCTCAATTTTCTAACATGGCCCTATAGTTCTTCACCTACTTCCAGCTCCTCGTCTACGCCAACCCGACGTGGAAGGACTACGTCCTCCTCGTCTGCGGCCTCGTCATCTCCGCCGCCGCCGGCGTGCCCATCCCCCTCATGGGCATCTTCTTTGGCCAGCTCATCGACGACCTCAACGAGGCCACGTGCGACGCCCGGGCCCTGTCCGACCTGTACAAGGCCTCGCCCGACGAGCTGCAGCGCTCCGTCAACTCCAAGGTCCTCAAGCTCGTCTACATTGGCATCGCCAGCTTCGCCCTCATCTACGCCCACCTCGTGTGCTGGGCCATCTTCTCGCGCCGCCTCGAGGCCCGCATCCGCGACGCCTACTTTCGCTCCCTGCTGCGCCAGGATGCCACCTTTTACGACAAGCGCCAGGCCGGCGAGCTGTCGTCGCGCCTCAACGCCGACATGCAGATAATCCAATCGGGCACCTCGGAAAAGGTGGGCATCTGCATCGCCTGCACGTCCTTTTTCATCACCGCCTACGCTATTGGCTTCGTCAAGGATACAAAGCTCGCCGCCATGCTGATATCCCCCATACCTGCCTTTTTGCTCCTCTCCGTCGTCGGCAGCTACTTTACCCAAAAGTTTACCGTGGCCATGTCCAACGCCATTGCGTCGGCGTCTTCGATTGCGCAGGAGACGCTGTCGCACATTGCTGTTGTGCAGGCTTTCAACGCCGGACCTCGTCTCGAGGCCAAGTTTGCCGCCGCCATGGATCTTGCCCGCATCTACGGCATTAAAAAGGCATTTGTAGCGGCCTTGCAGGCTGGTATCCTCTACTTCATCGCCTACGCTGCCAATGCACTTGCTTTCTGGCAAGGAAGTCGCCAAATTGTCGAAGCGATCGGCAAGGACAACGGCACCTCGGTCGGTGACATCTCCATTGTCATTTTCCTGCTGGTTGACGCCTGCATCATCTTTGGATCCATTGCCCCGTATCTTCCCATGCTCGGTGCCGCGGCCGCCGCCTTCCGCAAGGTGCGGCAGGATATCGAAGCGCCTGTGCTCATTGACTCTGGCTCCGATGATGGCGAGAAGCTTCCCACGACAACTCCTGGCGGCATCAAGTTCGACGGCGTCTCGTATGCGTACGTCTCCCGTCCTGACCGCCCCGTTCTGAGAAATGTCTCCTTTGAGTGTCCCGCCGGCAAGTACACAGCCCTTGTCGGCCTCTCTGGTAGCGGAAAATCCACCGTTGCTGGCCTGACTTCGCGTTTGTATGATCCTACCGAGGGGACCGTCACGATCGACGGCCGCAACCTCCGCCATCTCAACGTCAAGAGCCTCCGCAGCTTCATGAGTCTTGTGCAGCAGGAACCCTCTCTGCTCAGCCGCTCCATTCTCGAAAACATTGCTCTCGGTGTGCTGAACTCGCCTTGGGAGCATCACCAAAAGTTCCAGGCCATTATTGAAAGTCCCGTCTTGGCGCAGCTTGCTGAGAAACTCCAAGAAGGGACGGACACGGATGCAGCCGCGCATGAGTTTGGTCCCGACGTAGTTGAACTCGTTGGCATGATTCGTGAAGCTGCCAAACTCGCAGATGCTGCTTCCTTCATTGAGAAACTCGAGCGTGGCTACGGCACCGATGTCGGTATCAGCGGCAAGCTTGTCAGCGGCGGACAGAGACAGCGAATTGCCCTTGCACGTGCTCTTATCCGCGACCCCAAAATCTTGATTCTCGACGAGGCCACCGCGTCGCTGGACTCTGCAAGTGAGCGACGCATCCAAGTGGCCGTCGAGTCCATTGCCAAGGATCGCACCCTCATTGCCATTGCTCACCGGCTGTCCACCATCAAGAATGCCGACAACATTATTGTGATGAGCAACGGCGTCATTCTCGAGCAGGGTACGCACAGTGAGCTCATGGCTCTCAATGGAAATTATGCCAGCATGGTTCGTCTTCAGAACATTGAGGCGGAGAAGCAAGACGACAGTGTCTCGCTTGCAAGCACTGATCGCGGCGATATCGAAGCCGAGGTGCCGGAGCGTGACTCCATTGCCAAGGATGATGAACCTGTCAAGATGCATGATCTCATGACCGACGCCAATGCTCAGGCTGTACCCGAAAGCAAAGAGGCTGCGGGCACAGAAGATGGCCTGGATGCCACCAAGTCGACCGGTACAGTCCTCCACAACATGTTCAAGCTCATCCGGCCCAACCTTCTCTGGCTCCTGGTTGCCATTTTTGCTGGTGTTCTTGTCGGGCTTACCTTTTCCGCTTCCGGTCTCATTTTCGGCAACACCATTGGCAACATCAACTCGTGCAACTCTACCGACCACATCCTCTGGGCGGGTCGCTTCTTTGGTGGCCTCTTCTTCATGCTGGCCGTCGTCGAGCTGCTCGCCAACTCGACGAGCTGGTCCGGCTTTGGCTACGTTGCCGAGAAGCTCCTCTACCGCATGCGCGTGCTCACGTTCCGCTCGCTGCACCAGCAGGACATGGACTGGCACCAGGCCAGCGGCCGCACGCCCGCGTCTCTGCTGTCCGTCATCACGGCCGACACGGCCGCCGTGGGCGGCTTCAGCGGCTCCATTGTCGGCACCATGTTTTCCGTCATGATCAACTTTCTGGCCGCCATTGTCATTTCGCACATTGTCGCTTGGAAGATTGCGGTCGTCTGTCTCGTGACAGTACCTCTGCTGCTCGGCTCCGGCGTCATGCAGATGCGCTCGCTCTCGCAGTTTGAGCGCAAGCACGCCAGCGCCTTCTCCTCGGCCCTCGGCATCACCGTCGAGGCCATCAACTCGTTCAAGACAGTGTCGTCGCTGTCCATTGAGAATGAGATCCTGGGCACGTACCGCCGTGCGCTGTATGGGCCGCAAAAGGAAATCACAATGTTCAGCCTGTGGACCAACTTTTGGCTCGCCATGGCCAACAGCACCTGCAACCTCATCTACGCCTTTGCCTACTGGTGGGGTTCTACGCGAATCATCAAAGGCGAGAACACGCAGACGCAGTTCTTGATCATCCTGACGGCGATGCTCATTAGCGCGCAGCAATGGGGGCAGATGTTCAGTCTGGCGCCCGAGATCTCGCGTGCGCGCGCCGCCGCCTCCCGCATTCTGAGCCTGATTGACCTAGACTCGGCAAAGAAGCTGCCACGAGAGAAGGGCGGTGCAGACGTCGAAGCCGATGCGCAGCCTCCTACCAAGCCATCTGGTCCGAACCGGGGTTCTACAATCGTTTTTAAGGACGTCGCCTTTTCTTACCCCTCTAGAACCAAGATACAGATCTTAAAGGGCATGTCGTTTACCATCAACGCGGGCCAGTTTTGCGGTCTCGTTGGTCCCTCTGGTGCCGGCAAGTCCACCATTCTGTCTCTCGTGCAGCGCATGTACCGTCCCACCGGCGGCGTCGTCGAGGTGGACGGAGTGGACATTTGCGCCCGCGAGGGCACCGAGTTCCGCGACGACATTGCCGTGGTGCCGCAGGACTGCGCACTATTTGAAGGCACCATCAAGTTCAACGTCGGTCTCGGCGCGCGCCCCGGCGTCGAGGCGACCGACGCCGAGATTGAGGAGGCGTGCCGGCTAGCCAATATTCACGACACAATTGCCGCCCTTCCCAACGGCTATGACACCGAGTGCGGCCCCAACGGGTCTCGTCTCTCGGGCGGGCAGCGTCAGCGCCTGGCGATTGCGCGCGCACTTGTGCGCAAGCCCAAGCTGCTGCTGCTCGATGAGAGCACCAGTGCGCTCGATGCCGAAAGCGAGCGCGCGCTGCAGGAGGGCCTGGAGCGGGCGGCCAAGGGCATCACGGTGATTGCTATTACACACAGGCTGCACACGGTGCGCAAGGCCGACGTCATCTTTGTGGTCGAGGGCGGCCAGGTGGTGGAAAAGGGCCGCCACGATGAGTTGGTGGAGAGGAGTGAGTCGTACAGGGTGAATGCGTTGTCGCAGATGCTGTCATAGTTGTTGATTTTTGATGCTGGACTGCATGGCTAGCGCTGTCTCGTTATCTTTTCTTCGTGTATTGAATGCGCATTCTAGAGTTTAGAAAGTTTGTAATAGTAGAAGCATATAAAAGTTTTGCGCTGCCAGAGCCAAGTACCCGTACTCTCGAGCTTGATCGGACGTCTCTCCAGCAGGATATGTCGGCACCCTCATCAGTAATGCTGAATTTTCCTGTATAAATTTCAACTTGGCGTGTCTTGGATTTCTTGGCAAAACTGTCAGCTTTATTAGACAATATGCGGCCGCCGCCCGCGATGTAACGCGAGCTGCGGGAGCTGTCTCGGTGTGACTGGGTCAAACCCGCATCATAGCCGAAACAATGGCAATGGTATCGAGAGTGGCTGACGGCTAAAGTAGCCAGACGGCAGAGGTAACTGAACGTCGGAAGATCGAGGTCAAGAGTATCAGCAAAAACGGCAAAAAAAAGCGAAGGCGGCGACCACGTGTGAACGGCCCCCATATTGTGTGTACGTACGTGGCTGCCCAAGGATGGCTTGGGTAGCCTTTTTGTTGAAGCTAATGCAACGGGAAGAAGGAGGATAGAATTATTCGGTTGGCGATTGGCGTTGAAGGCGTCCATTGATCTTGGTGAGCTGCAAAGCTTGTCTCGGCGCATATAGGCGACCCCGCTATGTCGATTTTTTCCTAGGATGGCACCTGTATCCGTGTCTTGGACACTTGGTAGCATCAAGTGACAGTGACAGTGTCGCATCGCGATAATAGCTCGACATAGTGGCTGTATAAGTGATGCTCCCGCACTCCTTCGTGGTGCCGTACCAATGCAGCGGTGGTATTCTCAGGGCATGACGAGGAGGGGGCAGAGGGTTTCGAGCCACGTACAAAGTACCTCGACAGGGACTCCGAGCGTATTTCTTTTTGACCTTCGATAGATATTCGAGTCGTGCTTCTTCAAGTTGATTTGTCTGTCTCGTCGTGAAATACCTGGTAACAAAAGAATCTCGTGATATATACTGCAGCTACTGATATGTCATGTGTTACTCCGTAATAATTAGGTACTGGTGATTAGGTACTGGTACTCCAGCCACTCAAGCCTCTCGAATACATGGCTTCTCATTGGCCCCTGCACGGCTCTGTGCTCCCACCACCAGTTTTAGCTTCAAGCAGGGCAACTTTAATGCCATCCACCAAACCTTCACTGCCCATCACCATCCATCCGGCACTGTCGGTGACGAGTGGCACTAACTTAAACCCGTCGTTATTTCGTACTCCAACCCTCAATGTCTTGAGACCCATTTTCCCTTGTCAACCTCGACCTAAGGCGCAACCATTCCGGACGCTTCCTACCCAGAGCATCCCTCCTCTGATCCTCGCACCGTCGCCGTCGGCCCTTTATTAGCACACCGCAGCCACGTATCTGGACGACACTCACGTAGCCGCCCCAGCAGCGAGCGAGGAGGGATCCTATCCACATCGATTCCCAACGCCGACACCATCGAGCTTCTCGAATATCCTGAAAAGCCTTCCCAAGACCCGCGAGAGCAGCACCGCCGCGACAAGCGTGAGACGAAGCGCCTCTGGCTCGAGGCTCAGGATGAGATGAAGTTCTCTCACAGTATCCAATTCAACGCCGTTCCGGACTGGAGCAGTCACTATATTGCCTACAGCAATCTCAAGAAGCTGCAAGTCTTGTCCTGCTGCATTTGTACTTCCAACGCTGACCCCCATCGTAGCATCTATAACCTTGAGAAGAACGCTGCCCAGGCCCGCGCTGGCGACCACGAATCACGGCCCCTCATCTCCAGCGACGAACCCGAAGATGTATTCTCCAATGCTCTGGACATAGAATTGGAAAAGATATGCTCCTTCTACGTTGCCAAGGAGGGCGAACTGCACGACGAAGTCTCTCAGCTTCTCCGTAACGTCGCCGAACAGCCAGCGCTAGAATCATCGGCCACCTTTCGCCGCCGATCCGAAGACGTGAACCGCGCTGACCGCAGTAGCCACTATGGCCGCACCACGAGCGCCACCGACCACACGTCCGACGATGATGCCGGCGATGAAACGGCCAGCGAAGAGGAAGACGAGAGCGCAGCCCTCACCCATGCTAGAGCCCAGGGTCGCCGCAGCACCATGCCCAACTTTTCGCCGCCGCCCATGAAGGCCGGTCCCTCGTCCGACATTGGTCGCGCTTCGTCTTCGCGTCGACACAGTACCACATTTGACGACTACGGTGAGACGAGCACCGTTTTCGCTTCAGCGTTCTTCCCTTCGACCATTATGCTCAAGAAACGCATCATTGGCCTCTATGTCTCGCTCTGCGAGCTCAAGTCATACGTGCAGCTGAACCGCACCGGTTTCAGCAAGGTTCTTAAAAAGTTTGACAAAATCATGGACAAGGAGCTTCGCAGCACGTACATCAAGGCCAACGTGGACACGGCGTATCCCTTCAACGAAGACACCAAGCAGCACCTCGAAGACTACATTGCAGAGATGGAGTCGGCATACTCCACCGTCGTCACAGGCGGTGACGATGCCATGGCCAAAAAGGAGTTGCGCTCCCACCTCCGCGAGCATGTTGTCTGGGAGCGCAACACTGTCTGGCGAGACCTCATCGGAATCGAGCGCAGAGGCGAGGCCGCGCGACTCGGTTCCCTGCTTCTCGGCCCGGACTCGAAACAGGCTAAGCGACTGCAAGGAGATGATGACGAGACGATACCAATGACCAATATTGCCACACCTTTTGGTCGACTGAGGTTGCCTACGTGGATGATCAACTCGTCTATGCTCACGCTCCTGCTGTCCACAGCCGCCTTTTTGGCTCTCCTCATATTCCCCATCCTGAAGCACCCCGAGCAGCAGAACTGCCTCGCCTTGCTGGTCTACGTGAGCTTGCTGTGGGCGACGGAGACGCTTCCGCTCTTTGCCACCGCGCTCTTTATCCCATTTCTCTCCGTCATTCTCCGCGTCGTGCGCGACGAGGAGGGCGACCACCATCGTCTCAACGCCAAGGATGCCACGGCCGCCATCTTTTCCTCGATGTGGAGTCCCGTCATCATGCTCCTGCTCGGCGGCTTCACCGTCGCCGCTGCGCTGTCCAAGTGCACCATTGACAAGAAGCTGGCCACGCTCGTCCTCAGCAAGGCGGGCACCAACCCCCGCGTCGTCTTGATTGCCAACATGCTCGTCGCGGCCTTTGCTTCGATGCTCATTAGCAACGTCGCCGCCCCCGTGTTGTGCTACTCCCTCATTGACCCCATGCTACGCACGCTGCCCTCTGACTCGCCCATGTCCAAAGCCGTCATCATGGGCATTGCCTTGGCGTCTAATATTGGTGGTATGCTCTCGCCTATTGCGTCGCCGCAGAATGTTGTCGCAATGGGCATCATGCAGCCAGCGCCGACTTGGTTGCAGTGGTTCTTCATCGTCATTCCCGTCGGCATCGTCTCGATTGCTGCAATCTGGATGCTGCTGCTCGTCACTTTCAAACCAGGTCGGGGCACAGTTATTCAACCTGTACGACCGCTCAAGGAAAAGTTTACCGCCGTTCAGTGGTTCGTCACGATTGTGACGGTCATTACTATTGCGCTCTGGTGCGCAAGCCACCAAATGGAGGACATTTTCGGGGACATGGGCGTCATTGCCATCCTTCCCATTGTCATCTTCTTCGGCGTGGGCATTCTCACAAAGGAGGATTTCAACAACTTTCCATGGACAATTATTATTCTTGCCGCCGGCGGTCTATCCCTCGGAAAGGCGGTGCGCTCCTCTGGACTTTTGCACACGCTCGCCAAGGTCGTGTCGGACAAGGTCCAAGGCATGGGTGTCTACGGTGTTTTGGTCGTTTTTTCGTCGCTGATCCTTGTGATTGCGACCTTTATCAGCCACACCGTTGCAGCGCTAATCTTTCTCCCGCTCGTCTACGATGTCGGCGCGGCTATGAATCAGCCTCATCCCAACTTGCTGGTCATGGGTGGTGTGCTGATGTGCAGTGCCGCTATGGGCCTACCAACTAGTGGCTTCCCTAATATGAGTAAGTTTCCGTTACAACATGTGATAGATGCGGCCTTAGCTAACATATCCCGCAGCCGCTATTATGAAGGAGGATGCCACAGGCCAACGGTACCTCCAGGTCCAGCACTTTATTAGCCGCGGCATTCCCAGTAGCATCCTAACACTCGTTGTTGTCGTAACTTTGGGATACGGGATTATGCAGGTCGCTGGTCTGGATTAAGAAAAGTGACTATCTCCGATGTTGTTGAGGCTATCCGACCCTTTGTTCGGCATGAGGCAGTCAAATTCATCAGTCAGAGCTATGTCCACGCGCTCATAATTGAGCGTATATTAAATACTGTTTTCTCTTCTATTCCAATATATGATGTTCAACAAGGCTCTACCTCGCATTGTGGTATCAAGCTGGGCTGCCGTTCGCGTCGGGCCGTGTTAGTCAAAACCAAGCAATGTGCGAACCATTGCGTAGACGCCACAGCTTTTGAGCCGTGCTGGCTGTGGAACTAATCCGAGCAACTAGAAATCTCATAGAACAAAAACGACAATTGGTAGTGCGCTATACAGCTTGGATGGTTATTGATAGTTCGGTGGAGCCACCGACTACTGTGAGAATTGGAAAGGTCGCTTAATATTTCCGCGTCATAGATGCCTAAACCCGATGTTCTCCCAAATCGAGTATTCCTAAAGGAGATGACGCTCCGGACACACAATTCCTGGGCCGTACTGCCGGGAGTAGTGTGAAAGAGATTAGCTCGAGATGGTGACGGCATGCACCGTCATCGCGATAGAGCACCGCAACCACCAAACGATTTGACACGACTGACGTAACTGGTTTTGTGTGCTCAATGGAAATTACGCAACTGGCAAACGCTAGAGCGATTCAACTCTAACAATAGACTTGGAAAGAAGAGCTTGGGTGACTACATAAAGCACATGGTCCTCTTGGTCCTCATGGACGTCATCCCAATTGACCTAAATTCTCGACAACAACAACAACAACAACAGTAACAGCACAAGCCACCATGGGATATCCAGACACTTTCAGCGGCTTCTGCGTCGACGGGCCGAAATCATGGAACAAGTTCCACAAGTCGGAACTAAAGCCCAAGCCGTTTGGCGACCACGACATTGACGTCCAGATTGACGCCTGCAGCATCTGCAGCTCCGACCTGCACACAATCACCGGCGGATGGGGCGCGTACGAGGGGCCGCTGTGCGTCGGCCACGAAGTCGTCGGCAAGGCCGTCAACGTCGGCAAGCACGTCCAGCGCATCAAGGTCGGCGACCGCGTCGGCGTCGGCGCGCAAGTATGGTCCTGCCTCGAGTGCGACCTCTGCAAGGACAAGAACGAAAACTACTGCCCCAAAATGGTCGACACGTACAATGCGCAGTACGAGGACGGGAGCTGGGCCCATGGCGGCTTCGCGTCGCACATCCGAGCCCACGACTACTTTACGTTCAAGATCCCGGACAAGCTCGAGACGAACACGGCCGCGCCGCTGCTGTGCGCGGGCATCACCACCTTCTCGCCAATGTACCGCGCCGGCATCCTCGACTCGGCCAAGACGGTCGGCGTGGTGGGCTGCGGCGGCCTGGGCCATCTCGCCATCCAGCTGGCCAGCCACATGGTCGGCCCCAAGGGCCGCGTCGTCGCCATCACGCACTCGGCGAGCAAGGTCGACGACTGCAAGAAGCTCGGCGCGAGCGACGTCGTCCTGACGGCGGACAAGGGCTGGAACGAGCCCTGGAAGGCCAAGTTTGACTTTGTGCTCAACTGCGCCGACGCCACCGATAACTTTGACATGGCCGCGTACCTCTCCATCGTCAAGCCGACGGGCGACTTCCACATGGTCGGCCTCCCCGACGGCCCGCTGCCGCAAATG
>JAPFSE010000226.1:0-96462 GCA_030777785.1 Beauveria caledonica | reverse complement strand
AACCACCAGGAAATGGACATGATGCTCCAGTTTGCGGCGGACAAGGGCATCAAGCCGTGGGTCGAGGTCATGCCCATTTCGGAAAAGTCGCTCGGCCAGGCGTTTGAGCTGCAAAAGGCCAACAAGTTTCGTTATCGCTGCACGCTGGTGCAGTTTGACAAGGTCTTTGGAGAGGAGCGCGGTCGGTGAGAAGACGTTTGGTTGATGGAAAGCGCCCGGGGGGGGGGAGTACAGATAGGTCTAGCGATGAATTGAGAGTCCCATACACAATGCTGGAATGAATTTTCGAGTAAAGATGCAATTGTACAAAGCGAGAGCGAGGAAACTTAGGGCATGAGGGACCCGGCAGGAAGCAACAAAGTCCATTATTGTATCCGGCCTGATGCAGAGAGCAGCTGCTTGCGCCAGCGTGGGACATCTAAGCATATCACGAGGCAAATGTTCGCCCAGCTCGACGAGGCGGTGCTACGATTCAGTCACGGCGTAGTAGTGAAATCGCAGGAGCCATAGCAACATGTGCAACGTATATTCATTTGGCGTAGAGACTTCCCACCATGTACATAGATATGAAATAAGAAACAACAAAAGAAGAAAGTTCATCACTCCGGAGCTCAAAATGCGTCACCTCGACCAACGACAACCGCTTCCTGCTACTTCTCACCACGCACATGTGCAAGTTTCCCTAAAACGCCGCGCTGCAATCTTTCCTGCGCCGTGGCTAGGGTATGAAAAAGTTGAATGATAACTGAGTAATGAAGACGCAATGAAAAGCACAATAAGTAACAATAAGACATATTAAGAAGTAAAGCAAGGTAGCACAGAGTACATGATGCGCTGCCAAGCATGAGTCAGTCAAGTTTCTCAGGAACGTCTACTTTCGAGCGGGCGCGGTGTTGGTTCGCCTTCAAGAATATTGGTCGCCCGCGGGGTGGCGTCCACCTCGTCCTGTTCTTTGCTGTCCAGCTTCGGCGGTGTGGTGGTAGTGCCTTGCTCTCCTGCCTGCCCGTCTTGCTCTGATCCGTACAAGATGGGCGGCACCTCGTGCGATGGCGTTGTGGCCACCTGTGTCACCGTCTCCGGCGTGCTCTCAGATCCCATCGTCATGCTTTCGTGGCTGTTGGCGCGCATCATTTCAATGCCCAGCTTGGAACTTGGAAGTGGCGTTTTTCCTGACAAGGCTTTGCTGCCCCGTCGTGCGTGTTGCTTTTCCTTAGAGTGGTGACCCGCTTCTTCATCCTCATCGTCGGCTGAATCGGTGCTGTCTGAGCTTCTGCGCTCTGAAGCTTCTCGTTTCGCTTTGAGCTTGTCCAGTGATCGAACAGCTTGCTCCATCTGGCCAGGAGCGGTTTGCTGTGTCAGCAGATGGGGCACTTTCGGTGCACCTTCGGTTCCAGGGTTGAGAATATCGGATTCAGTGATTCCCAGCCCTCCTTCTTCCCAGTCGCCCGTAGGCTTGCGACTAATAACAAAGGGGGAACCATCCGTCATGACAGATTCAGAGTCACCGAAAACGCTCGAGGTCATTGAATCTTCACGGCTAGATATCATTGCCGAGCCTTGTCTTCCAGCGAACGCCGAGACGCTCGACGTTGGACTGTCGTCGGATTTGGCGTTTGCTTTGCGGAGGTTGAGAGGCACTGGAGCCGGTGCTACTGAACTGGAGCTCGAGCGCTGGGGAGACTCGGGCCGCCACTGGCAAAGTCGACGAAGCACCTCGCCCAGTTTCGATGAGCTGATAGGCTTTTCGATCAGCGAATCAAAGTATTGGGGTGCTTGCAGCTCCTTCAAATAGGATGTAATAGCAACGATGGGAGTGTGGGCGTTGGTGTTTTTGGTCTCGCGGATCATCCTCGCGACGTCGGCACCATTAATCTGGGGAAGCCTAAACTCAAGAAATATGACGTCAAACTTGATCTCGCTCATTGAGTATCGGACAGCTTCAGAGCCGTTGGAGACGGAAATGGTACGACATCGGAGCTTCTCGAGCAGCTTTTCCATGACCATTCTGGATACGGGGTGGTCCTCGCAGATGAGAACATCCAATGGTCTAAAAGTTGGGGCGCCTCCATCAAATGCAATCTGTGAAAGGCGTCGCGAGCTTTGTCGGCGCCTCTGCACCCGCAGCAGTGCATTATGCCTGTCTCCTTCATTGTCTGACGAGGACGGTGACATGTCGAATACCTGGCTCCGACGATTACGATGGTGCTGATGAAGCATGTCGGTGGCCACAGGGCTTGATTCGGTGGAGCCAACCGTGAGCGAGCGCGATCGCCCGGTTGAGCTGCGCGGCGTGGAGAGCTTTTGAGGCGAAATGGCCAACTGCTGCGGTGTCGGAGCTTTGCCCTTGACAGGCGATGCACCAATAGTCGTGGCAGCCTTTTGTAAGCCGGGTGGCACTTTTGGAATGTCGATCGGCGGCGCATTTGGCTGCAACGTAGACGACTGTTGTGACAGGCTGGACGCGTTGCTGGAGGCCTTGCGACGTCCATCTGCGCCTCCGGCAACAAACGAAACGAGCAGTGGTGAGGAAGGTTGGGAGGCCCGGCTGGGTGACGGGGTCGCATGGCTATATCCAGACGGAGATTGCGGTCGGTTGCTACCCTTCGCGTTGGACAAGGTTCTCTGCAAATGGTTTGCGAGAACCGGGCTGCCCTCCAGAGAAGGTGAGGATGATCCGACACCCGCAGAGCCGCTGCTCGAAGACTGCTTATTCTGGGCAGCCAAGGCCTCAGCACGGAGCTTTTGAATGACATCCTTGTTTGCCTTTTCGAGCACAGGCAAGTTTTTGAACGAAAAGTTGCCAAAGTCGTCTGTGGCCAATGGCTCGCTGAGACGTCTAGACTTCATGTCTCGCACATGAGGGGGGATGTGCAGCGGCATCAGTTTGCGATTCATGGAGTTGACTTGTGACCTGACACGCGACAGTGCGTCGTGTGGTCGGTCAGGGTAGTCGGATCCTGAGGCTGACTGGGGTGACATTTGGTCTTCCATCTCTTCAGCAAATGACTGTAGTACAGCGCCTCGAGCATCAAAGTATTCGGTATCCTCGGGGTTTTCGGGTTGAGGGATAAACTGCGCCTCATCCTCGAGTAGGGTATCCCAGTTGAGGCCTGTGAAGAAGGCGTGGTGGCGGATTTCGTCGCCTCCAGACGCATACTTCTCCTCGCGGTTGGAACCTAGGCGTTGTTGAGGATCAATGCAAAGCAGCTTGTTAATAAGGTCCTTAGCCTCATCTGATACAGTCTTCAAAACTGATTCATCAGGCCATTGAATCTTGCGCGCTAGAATATTGTCAAACACTTGCTCGGCCTCGCTGGCATGGAATGGAGGGTAACCGAAGAGAAACTCAAATAGAATGCAACCAACAGACCACCAATCCGACGTTTCGTCCTGTTTATCACCGTTGATGGTCTCCGGTGCAAGATAATCGGGTGTGCCAACGAACCGTCGGTTCGTGTCCTGGGGGTCGAAAAGCGCCATTGGCGGTGGCATCATGTTGGTTTGTGGAATTGAAGAGTTCTTGGCATGGCTGTCAACGCTAGCTCTGGTACTAGACAGACTGCCCGGCATGTCGGGTGACCCATGAATCATGCCGTAATCGTCAATGGGTGACTTGGACGCCGCTAGACTTAGTGCTCCCGGATCTGAGTCGTGGAGCGAAAAGTTGGACAACAGCTGCGAGAGGGATTCGCTACCACCACTATCGCTGCGTCGTCCTCCTGACGCTCGTCGAGGCTCAGTCAGCTGGCCTAGGCTAAAATAAGACGGCTGGGGTATGCTGCCGACATCCGGAGTCATCTGAGGAGTCATGGTCGGCGAATGGACTTGGCCTTGAAGGTCCAAGGACGTGGAGCGTGAAGAGGCCATCGAGGCCGATCGCACAAAGGGGCCTTGCTTGAGGAGATCGGGTGTGGCCTCGCTTGTCTCACTGTTCAGCGCTCGTTTTTGACGGCCAACCAGGCCCATTCGTGAGAGACCGAAATCAGTAAGCTTCAAATGGCCTTTTTGGTCAATGAGCAAATTGTCCGGCTTCAAGTCTCGGTGAATAATGTCGCGCTCATGTAGGTGCTCGACGCCAAGAATCACTTCGGCGAGATACTTTTGAACCCAGTCCTCTGGCAGGCCACCGAGTACCTTGATCAACGCGGCACAATCTCCACCATTGAGATACTCCATGACTAGATATAAATAGTCTTTGCTGGAGAATGTCCAGTAGAGCTTCGCGACGAATTCACTCTGGCCCTGCCACATCATGATGGCCCTCTCCGCTTTGACGTTGCCAACTTGATTCTTGGCAACCATGTCTGCCTTTTTGAGTACTTTGATGGCAAAGTACTCTCCAGTAGACTTCTTTTTCGAGAGGTAAACACTTCCGAAAGCGCCTTTGCTGATGGGCTTGATAATTTCGAAGTCTTTGATAGATGGCTGATTAGACCGTGCCTGCGGCGGCGCTTGGCTGGCCCCCAGACGGGGAGACAGCGGTGGTCGCATGACAAAGTCGGAAATGGCAGCCGAAGACTGCCGCCTGTGGTGTCGCGTAGGATGAGCAACAGGAGAACTAAACTCGCTGCTGGGAAACATGGGCGACACTTCCGGGGAGACCATGGCATCGTGGGAGGCGGGAGTGATACGGGGCTTGATTCTCAACGGCGAAGAGGGTTGTGTGGCACCTCGAGATGGTGATTCCTGGCGATGGGGCGATGTAGCTCCAGGGATGATCAGGCTCCGCCTCTGATGTTGGCGAGCACTGGCAGCGCGTCTAAGATCGCCAAATTCGGACATTGGCGAGTCGTTTCTCGGCGCAGTTCTCGATACAGAGGGCGATCGGAAACTCTCGTCAAGGTCGCCAGGGTCGCTTTCCAACCAGAGAGACGAGCCACGTCGACCGTCTCGAGATTGGGTGGATGCGCCGCCAAAATAAGATCGTGGTGTGAGGCATTCTTTGGGGCTAGCAGAGCCAGTAGACGCAACGACAGAGCTTGGCCGGGAACCGCCTTGTACAGCGGCCGACAAGCTCACTTGACGTAGGGCAGCTGCCAGTGCTGAGGGGCTGGTGACAAGGTGGCCAGTAGAGCCTGTCTCGGACCGGCCTCGGGAGCGTGAGCCCGAGACGGCACTCTTATCGGATTCGGCCACAAGTTCTTTTCTTTCATAGGGCTCAGGTTGTGTGTATTGCTGCTGCGGCTGTTCTTCTTGTTGCTGATCGTCGGTGTCATCGACGCTAGAATCTGTGAGCTGGCCCGCAGCGATACGAGCAGCCTTTCTCATGGCCTCCTCGACGCAGTCTTGGACAAGACACGAAAGCTCAATACGAATGCGTTCGGAATACTCGAGAATCTTACGGTGGCGGAGGATGGCGTCCACTTTGTTGCGAGCAGCCTTCTCCGTATCGGCACATAAGAGAGCCAATCCCTGCTCTTGTTCGAGAGTATTGGTGCTGGGGGATTGCCAGTGCACGACTTGTGATATACGGGACTCGGACTGGGGGGACTGTGTTCGGATCTCGCCGTCCTCGAGGTGCGTCGACTGTTCTTTAATGGTGGGGTTGCTAATTTCGAGAGCAGTGTCGCACAAATCCATCAGCAGTTCGACGATTCGCGCCTGGGGTCGTCGAATGGCAAAGGAGCGTCCTCTAGAATGCCCAAAGCCACTGGTACGATCTCGAGAACGAGCCAGAGACGGACTTGGCGAAGATTGTGCAGAGGGGGGTGGCCCAATAGGCAACCCCTTGTAATCAGTGAGTGGTGCCAATTGCGGTTCGAGTAGTCGACTTTGGCGAGTCTCGAGAGCATCGAGGACTTTGACAATAGCATGCCGGTGCTCAACAAGACTCTCTTGCGCCAACTGGACATCCATCTCGGCTCGATGCTCTTGGAGACAAAGATCCGTATGTTTCTCAAACCACCATGGAGGGATCTGACGTTCGCAGATTCGGCAAAGGACCGGTGGAGGGGGGTCGAGGGGTTCCGAGTCTTCTTCGGCCGACTCGGCGAGCTTGGTCAGATATCCAGCCAGGACCTCGGCACCCGAGCCGAGAGAATCGACGATGACATTGGGGAGATCGATTTGGATTTCTCGCGGGGGTGTCCATGGACGAATCATCCACATAGTCTAGGCTAGTTAGTTGAATACTATTGCGGCGAGTGTTGTTTGGTTGTTTGCTTACGTGGCTCTCGCCTCCAGAAGCACTGTCATAGACCATGATGCCTTGTGCTTCGAGCTCGGCGAGTTCATCCTGTTCTTCTGGTTGAGATGTTTCTTGCTGATTGTCTTCCTCCTCGGGGTTGTCGGGAGTGGCATGCTCTGCTAGAGGATTGAGGCGCAGCTTGGATAGGGGACCCAGACGCATGGTGAATCTCACACGATGGCTCTTGGAGTCATCGTGCTTCATGGATTCGACAATATCGGTAAAGGCGGTCTTGTTGTCGCTGACGATGAGATCAGAGAGTAGAGTGCCGGCGAGGGAGTCGTAGGGGGTGCCGACAACGTCGTTCCACGAGGGACTCACCCACTTGATGGTGCCGTCGAGATTGAGGTCGACAATGACGTTGAGGGTCTGGGCGGCGGCTTCTTGAAGCTCTTCTCTCTCGTTTCGGATGTCTTGGCTCAGGGAACGGGTCATGAGGGTGGAGTCCAATGTGCGAAGTGTCGTGAGGGCCGGGGGAGCCAACGACTGCGACGGGGGGTCCATGGCTATATACTTTGTTCAATCGGAGCCGCTGGCGGTATCGAGATGTCGAGAAACGGACGAAGGCGTGTGGCGGCGCCAGCAAAAGGCCAGACTTTCTTTTCGAGGGCTTGCCGCCACGGCGTTGATTGTTGGGCGTATACAGATTTGGTGTTTGCAGCACGCAGCTGGCGCTCTCAGCGGGAGGGGAACTGGCAGGGCGCCAGGACTAGAGACGCGGAAGGCCTGGATACATGACTGGCAAGGAGCCCGGAGCAGAAAAGTTGCTCCCGAGAGGTTGGTTGCGGGAGGGCAAGTCTGGAGAGAGAGCTGGCAGAACGGAGGCGCGGAAACGTGAAAATGGGCAACGGACAAGTGTTGTCTCGATGGGTGATGGCGGCCGCAGGGCAGAGGGTGGATGTACAGTTGACTCGGTGAAACTGCTATCCCGTAGGACAGCTTCCTTGCAATGCAGAAGCAGCCGGGAAAAAAAGAACAGCAGATAAGTGTCACTATGGAAGAGATGGCAAAAGCCGTGCGTCGACCAAAAAAAGTCGAAACAAAAAAATGGGCGATGCAGCAGGATGGATTGGGCCGTCTCTGCTTCACGATGCACTGTGTGCCGACGGTGTACGAGGTACTGTCGCGTTTCCTGGTCTTCCCATGACATGTTAAGCGGGGGTATTGATGATCTGACCAATGGGAGCGACGAATCCGGGCCTAGTAAAGGCCTCTGCATGGGCATATCCCTGGTCTAACTAAAATAAATATTTCGGTACGGACTGGTGACTTAAGTTAGTGGATGGCTATTCACTCTCGAGGTGGCTTGACTGACGCATGGCTGGAAAACAAGATGACGCCGGGTCGACACTTGTGGTCTGCCATAGCAGACGCGGAGGATAGTCCGGCGTGTTGCAGTAGCCTGTCTGGCAACTACATACCGACTGCAAGTGCGACTGTAAATGACGACTGGCTGACGACCTCGGTTTTCTAAATGCAGTTTATTAGTTATTGAATTCAAATCAATAAAGCAAGGGCAAGTAAATGCAGGCCAACAGCTCTAACTAGCCCATCAGCTTAGTTTTGTTAGCGTGCAACTACCTACCGCTACCTACCTCTAAGCTACAGTAATCAATTGAGAGTTGAGCTGGCGCTAAATACCTAGGTAGTCCATCCACAGCTCGTACCTACCTAGGCTACCTAATAAATAGTATTACAGCGACAACTTCACGGCGCAAAAATGTGCCAACTGGGCAATTCACAGTGGTAGGTACCTGTCAATCTCACACGGGGCCTCGGGTGCTCTTGTTCTATAATGCAACATTTTAATTTACCAGCAGCATGCGGATTCCGTCGTCATGGCTCTGCATGTACTTAATTTATCCGGACAGCCACGGGTACTCGTGCCCACCCCCACTTTGGCCGCGACTAAGCCAGCAAGCTGGCACCGTCACACCCTCAAAGAGGGTGCTCCCCACCAAATTCGTCACCCCACCAAATTCGTCATTTCGACGCGTCAACCTCATAGAAGCGCGATTATCTCAACAACCACAAATAATGACGCGTTTATATTTAGAGACTAACTTATAGGATGCCGTCAGATATTTTAGTGAAAATCCTAAGATCTTAGTACAAAAGGTGGCGCAGCAATTTAACATCTTACGCATAACGCTTATTAAGCGTCTAAAAGGACGAAATTCGAACAAAGGCCGCTGTACTAATAACACTACGTTATTAGAGGCTAAGGAGGCGTCAATTTGTGCCTATATTAACCACCTTAAGAGGCTTAATCTTACTATACGCCCTAACTTTATTACTAATATAGTAAACTTTATCCTAAAGGCTAAGTCTTCATTATAGCTTAACCTAGAGGATATCCCTATAGTTAGAAAGCACTAGACTATACACTTTATTAAGTGGTATTATTATATTAAGCAACGTTAGTAGGCAATTAAGGCTTAAAGGAAGGCTATAGAAAACCCTAAGGTTATTAACTAGTACTTCCGCCTACTTTAAGAGGTTGTCCTTATGCATAGTATTACCCTAGAAGATACCTAGAATATAGATGAATTAGGCTTCTAAATTAGCGTATTAAAGGATAAATTTATTATTACTAAGAGCTACTATAAGTAGTACTTTTTAAGCCCTAAGAATTAAGAATTAGCTATAGTTATTAAGGCTATCTCTACCACTAGCGCCTTTATCCCTACCTTTATTATTATTACTAATAAGTAGTAAATAAGTAGGTGGTATTTAGACGAATTACACGTAGCTATAAAGGTCTTAGTGACCTCTTCTAGTTATATAAATAACGAAATTACCTTTAAGTAGCTCTAATACTTCAAAAGCTACTCTATAAGGCGCTAGGTTAGCGCTAAACGTCTACTAATTCTTAATGACTATAGCTTATACTATATAATTGAATTTATAAAATACTATTAAAATTCTAGTATAATACTCTTCGGAATACTACTATATTTAATATACCTATTATAGTCACTTAATATAGTGATATTTTAGCCTTTAAAGTACTACTATTAGAGAGGCCTTAACGTTATCCTTTATAATAGTATTACTACTATTAGTAAGCTAGAATTCCTCTAATTAATATAAAAAGCTTAGGAGAAGATATTAAGGACTTTATTAATTATTTCTACCTTTAAGAGGACTAGAATTTATTTATATAACCCTTTAGTTATACTATAATAGCTATAGGACCTTAATAGGCCTTATACACTATTACTTCAGAGGTTATAGCCTTATAATAACTCCTCTCTATTTAATACTCCTTATATATTACGCTAAGCTAATAAGCTAGTAAATTAAGTTATAAAGGCATTATAGAATAGCCCTTTTAATGCTAATTTAATAAGTAAAGTATAGGCCTTAATTAAAGGCTCCTTATACTACGCCACTATAAGTTAGTAGCTTTAATAGGATACTTAGCGCTAGGCTATTAGAAAATAATAATTCTAGGCTAATAGGTTAAAAAAATCTTATTAATTATAACATAGTGGCACCCTTTTGGTTAAGTAAGCTCACTATATAATTTAGGATAAGGAATTAAAGGAGGAATAAGAGATTATAGCTTAAGTAGCGCGCTATAAGCGCGTGGCGCAATAGGTGGCGTTTAGAGTGTTTAAAGAAGCTACAAAAAAAGCTAGAGATAAACGGAAGGCTAGAGTACTTGAGAGGCTTTTTATATATGAAAAAAACGGTCGTGTGCGTTAGGTATTATGCTGTTGAATTGAAGCTATTTACACCATCAAAAATGACGAATTTGGTGGGGTGACGAATTTGGTGGGGTGACGAATTTGGTGGGGAGCACCCTCTTTGAGGGTGCCTCGATGAGCCAGCTTGCCTGGCTCTATGAGGCGGCCAAAGTGGGGGCGGGCACGAGTACCTGTGGTGGGCAGGCTGGGCCTTGTCTAAATGCGGCAGCCATGGCTTGAAGGCTTCGTTAGTCAGCCATAGGTAACTTAATGCTGCGCACAGCACACCACCCGGCTGCAGCGGCGCCAGCCTGTATTGAATATTTCACAGGTGATGAATCAAGCGGCGCTATAATCTGCCCATCATCATCCCACGAACAGGATGCGCTGGCAAGAGTCCTCAAGCCCCATCGTGCCACCTTTGGGACTTGGCCGACACCACACCACCAAACTCTGCCCACTCGTTCGCACACCAGAATATGCAGCCAGCAACGCTCTACCAAAGGCAAAACAGAAAAACAGAAAGAAAAGAGAAGACGATGACGAGAGAAAAAAACGCCACCAGGTCTCATGGCAATTGATTCGGAAACTCAGAAACTTGGAGCCCACAACCACACAATAGAGAAGCCCCATTGATGCGCATCACAAGCCTTGCGTTTCGCATATACAAACAAATCTGCCAACAGCTCCACCGAGCACTGGCTGCCGCCTAAACACAAGTAACCGAATCTGGTAGCTTGTCTCTTGAGAGGTATTACAGCATATTCTCCAGAAACATTTCCAACCAAAGGATGCCTTTCTATTTAATAGATCTCTGCGTCCAAGTCTACGTTCGAGAACATGACGCTTCCCACCCACCCAAAAGTACGCCCAAAAGGCGGGGTCACACCGTTTGGCTGCCTGCCAACTGCGTGTTGTGCCAGCTGATGTTGCTGCATTCCAGAAACCTTGGATAAAATCGGCCAAGCAGCAAACCTTTCTCGCACCAGAGCCCCGGGCTAAAGCAGCCGGGTGCATGCCAGTGACCCTGCGATTTCGGCAGTTTTTATCATCACACTCGTAAATTGCTCTCCCATGCGATGCTGCGCTTGCCGCAAAAAGTAAAGACTGCTTGCTGCACTTACCATCGATCTGCGCGGGGCCCAGCTGACACGTACAACTTGGCACATCACCAACCACATCACGTCGCCTTGCCTTCGGCGAAATCCGACAAGATACAAAATTGTCAAGCATGAAACCTCCAATAAAAAGCAGATACAGCTCGTGTCCATATAAACTTTTCAGTAAGCTTGACTAATGGCTGGTGTCGCGCACCAATTGCGTAAATTGCCCATCCCGCCTCCGCACCAGTTCCTCTGGCGCTCCCGCCTCCACCACCTGCAGGCCCTCCATCACCGCACCACCGTCCACGTCGGACCCGGGACAGATGGTGTCGATGCGATGGGCCACCGCAATCGCCGTGCACTTGTCAACTCGTCCCGCAGAACCCGCTACATGGCGGTGTCCGTCTCCTCGTCGAAGCTGTTGTCATCTCGTCCAGCAGCGCACCGCCCGCGCAATCGACAGCAGCTGCCACTGCTCGTGGGACAGCGACGCCGTCGTCATCTCCGCGTCAAGCACCCGCGGCCATGATTCCCGCCTTCAACAAAGTCCCAGAGATCGACACGGCGGAGCATCGCCTGGATGTCGCCGTCGGCGTGCTGGCCTGCAGGGTCCGTGTTGGAGCCCAGCGTGCCCATCAAGACCGATGCATTTTGCGGCACTGTCGTGAGCCGTTCTATAATGACCTCTCATAGTATGGTAGCCAGATCATATCCATCGATGTGAATGAACCCACTGTCAATCTCAAGCAGTCGCGCAAACGTAGCTACAAGCGAGCTCTTACCACTGTGCATGCACATGACTAGTGTAAGCTGTACTTGGGAGCGAGCAACATCTAACTTGCCTTCCTGAACGTCCGCAGACACCAATTGTAAAACTTGCTGCACTTTCAAGGCTATTTCCCTCTAATTATGCCAATTGATCCGGGTTTGTTAAACTGTCAGCGAGCTTGCGCGACTCGACTAGCCATGAACAGCGACGACGAACCTGTGCGACGCAGTCATGCCGCGCATCCTATTGTCCCCTCAGCCGGCCACGACTTCGGTGGCTCGCACACTTTCACCGGGTGGTCTTCCGGCCTGACCTTTTGCTCAAAGGACCGAGGCTGCGCAATCGCTCCAAGCGACGTCTCAATGACGGACACGAGGCTTGCATTGAAGGCTGCGGGGAGGGCTGGGTCAGCATGACACTCGCTCAATTGCCAAGAATACTACAGGATCACGTACACAGAATATTGCTCAGGGATACGTCGAGGAGAGCGGGGTTGGTGGAGGACCGCAACAGCAGCGCCAGCAGCGCCTGCAGCATCATGATCGTGGCCTCGGCAGCGACAATGATCCAACCACGTATACATACACGTCACCAGGTAAGCTGGGCGCTGTGATCGGTCAAGAACCTATTGGCGACATTCTTTGCAGTACAACTCCCACCCAAAGGCGCGAATCGTTTATACACCATCAAGTGTCTCAAGAAAGTGGGCAGACAGATAGATGCCCGCGAATCTCAGCTCCATGAGTCGGAACTGCTGCAACGTCCGAAGGTATGTACTCTCTGCAGCACCTATACAGCTTCTATGAGTAGTAGACCGTAGCCGCCATGTAGGGAGACATCATTGCGATCAAAACTACCTCTGCAGACGCACTCAGCAGATCTGAACTTGTCAACAACGGCTCTCCGCAGACAGGGGAATATTTGCAACTTCCTTGTTGTTGTTACCAGCGTCCCGGTAGCCAACCGCGTTTCTACAAAGGCCATATCCTGGCTGAAACGATTTAGCGTGTCGCCTGTTGACGTGGCCGTAAGGAATGACTGAGCTGCGCTGTCGACGAGTCAGAACAGTCGCTATAAAATGCATACTATACTTGCCGCATAACTGTTGTTAATCAAACGTTGCGAAAGCGCTGCGCTGCCAAAGGCGTTGTTGAATCATTATTGACCTTTGTTTGGTAACTGTGACTCATTTATGCCTGCATTTTACGTACCGGGCATAACCGGCGATGCCGAGAATATCAAGTACTCCGATAGATGACTGCAAAGAGCGCCATCTGGGCACCCTGTGCATTGATCCACCAATTAAGCCAGAGTTCTAATATAGTCAGCGTGGTGCAAAAATTGGTGCAGGCCTAAATATTGTGAAGCGACCTACAGAAGTACGTTGCTCAAAGACGTGGACAGCAGTGAAGCCAACAAAAGTAGCTGACTTGGACCAGCCAACAGACTCGAAATAATATCGGTAGACTACCAAATATCCAACACATCAACGTAATTTTGCTCTATCGTTTGCCTCGGCCACTTGATCTGACGCTGCAGAAGTCTCGACTTCCTTGTCCTTTCAATCTTTGTGGTCCTCATCCGCTGCAACCTCGAGCACATCTCGGATAGCGCCAGCGCGAGTCAGCTGATTGTACGTCTCATTGCGTTCCATTTGACCAGAGAAGAGTATCAAAATTTGGTCCGTAGGATGCAGCAGGGATTTAGCGTGCGTTGCGAAAACGATAGTGCAGCCGCGCTGCTTCATCCAGCAAAGCTTATGCACAATATGCCTGCGAGATCTTCCATCAACGGCACTGACAAAGTCGTCAAGGCCAATTTTGTTGGTTTCAGTGAAGTTTTCTCGAGCTATTAAAACTCTCTGCTTCTACCCACCGTCAAGAGCCCGCCACTGTTCCTCATGTTGGTCCTGTCACCTTTTGGCAGGCACGCCGGATCATGCTGCAGGGCACAGGCGTCCAAAACATCTTGGTGAAGTTTAATTTCAATCGCCACAACATCCATTAAATGGCCATAGATGGCTTTGTCAACTATCGTGTCAGGTAGTCACGGCGATTGTGAATAGTACACGACTGATTGGTCTTCCACCGAGACCGTGCTTCGCTCCAGTCCAGCTTTACTAAGTGGACATTCGAGCATCGTGGAAGTACCTGAAGCAGAGCTACCAATGATATCAGTTATTTTTCTGGATACATTGAGAAACACAAGCTGTGAAGCATAGCTTTGTCTGCGCCGGTTGCTCTCCTGAAGACATCTTGAAATTGGACAGCCAGCGTTTCTGTTCTCCTTCTTTGGATGGGCTGGGCAGGTAGTGGCTCGAGTTAAATACCAGGAAACCCTTCATGCAGTTCGTTTTATAGTGAGTCGGGTTAAGATGGCGTATCAGGTGCCCGGAGTAGCCGTCTAGAGTCTTTTCGTGGTTTTGGCAGAAGGATGATTGAATTCTGTACATGCAGCCGAGACTAAATACCGTTACCGATACGGCACTCAAAAGTTGTGCTACAGGATCTGTCAACATTGTAGTGACTGACAAAATCGTAAAGATCTTGTTAATGTCGAGGGATTCCGGTTTGCTGAGCGCGACCACGGCTACAGAAACAACGGATGCCAGTGCCCAGTGATGTTTCGCACCGTATTCTGCCAGACAAGCTACCAGGGAAACTGTGTCATCTTGTTCGTCTCACCTCGCGATCTCTTTCTTTCTGGACGCGGTCCGTGGTTATTTTGGAGAGACTGTCATTCGAACAGAGCGGCTATTAAGGAGCATGGAGCTGGTTTGTGTGCAATCCGTCTCTGGACTGCATCAACCCAGACTTCTTGACTGCCGCCGATCCTGGGTGCAATTTGCGTGACACCAAGTAATGCACCTGGCCACTTCAGTTCTGAACACATTGTTTAGCACCCGGTATTACATACCGACGACAGGGCAAGTGGCACGACGCAAACCCAGCCGAGCTGCTTCGCCAGCATAGCCACACCAAGAGCCATTTCTATAGCTCGTAGCCAGCACTCGTTGATTTCTGTCAAATACGCAGCGGTCTGATCCACAGCGGTACTCATAAGCGTGTTGGCGGCAAACTCGTCGCCGACACCGCCGTGGATTTGCAGGGCTTTGTCGAAGATGGGACAGACCGAAGCACCTCAAACATGGTAGATATGGTCTTCTAGCGGTTAGATTTTTGGTTGTAATGCAATCGAAAAACAGTCAGACCAATCCAGGCAATAGCCGTCGCTCCCACCGGACCATAGCAGTTTGTTGGAGTTGGCCTCATATCATCGTCAGTCAGTAGTGACAGTATCGTATGGACGAGATACGGCTGCGTAAAGATGAATCATATCAGACAGAGCCGAGGAAGTATGATGACAAGGAAGTCGCTCACGACTGCGCGAACACTGCTACGGGCAACTCGAGGCGGCGCTCAAGCCGTCTTCAAACGGCCGGCCCGAGTCATTGCTCTGTTGAAGCAATTCGACAGCAGCGCATCATCCTGCGCAGCCAGAGGGTCGGCATTTGGGGCAGGTCGGGCAGGATCGTGATGACCAGGTCAAGCTTAGGAGATTCGACGGCAGCACAGAGCGAGATCCTCAACCCATGACAGTACAATCATCTGAAGAGCCACCAAGAGATTCAAAGTCGCGGCCGTAAGCGAGGCTGGACTCTTGATGCCACTGACAAGACTCCAGAATATGACCAGAAACAGCTCGAAACATGCTAACATATCGGCAATAGTCTACCAGTCGCATTAGCATTGGTTGCAACTGCTTTCTCAGGTTACTGGCCAATTTGACGAAACAGAGCCGACTCGGCCGAGCCGCTGTTTTGGCTCTTGCAAGGACTGATATCCGGGCCGGAAACACCACGGAGAAGATAGCAGCGGCAACTAGTGGACAGATGGCCTTGTAACAAACAGCTCTATAAGCTATAGGGTTAATGCCTAGTCATTTGCCAGTCGGTGTGGCGGTACAGAAACCCGTACATCTTGAAGGTGATCGGCAGGGTCCGCCAAGCGGCCGAATATTGCGTCGGCAGCCGTACAGTAAAGAGGCAATGCGTCTTTGTCCAACTGTAAGCCATGGGTTGTTACTTATCGACGGTACTGCAGTGCAATGGCTATTAAGATCAAGTGCTGGGTCAAGCCATATTGAGGCTGTTAAAGCGGCGAGACTCGCGCCGAGATCCGTTTAGGTGCTGTTGCTTGCATTCAGCAAGTTGGAGGATTCCCACAGCGCAAGCTCTGAACATGCATTGTAATGGATCGAGTCCATCATTACCGGATGACTTTTAAGACAAAGAGCGGGCAATGGAGCAATTTATCAAATTATCGCGAAGGGCGGCTGCAGCCACAAGTGCTGCAGATCACTTGGCAGCGGTATTTCTGCAAGCACTTCAGCAAGGCCTCGGGTCAATGTGTGAGTCAATCGGATACCAAAATGGCTTTCATTGAAATAGTACTACTCAATCCATGAGCGAGACAGTGTAAGATATGCTGTGGTGCGCCTATAAATAGTTGTGTGGGACGAACTCGCTATTTCAGTGTAGACCCTTTCCTTACTCTCAAGACCTATAGCTCGGCTGGTCGGCATCTAGTACCTACTACTCTGCGACCAATCGTTGTTAGTTGGATGATCAGATGAGGTCCGTGTATGCCGAGTTCGACGCAGCCTTGAAGCTAAATAGTACCAGCTTTGTACTCAACGCGCAAGTCGGCTGAAAAGATGGGGTGTTGCCGTGCTTGAGCAGCAGGTATAAATCGTGCAGGCCGTGCCCATCGTCTTGTATGCCAGTTCGATCTGTGCACAATACTCACCTTGGCCAACATGAAATACATGTACATTGCTTACGCTTTTGCTGTGCCCTCGTTGGCCACTGTCATTCGGAACGAGAAAGGTAAGGGTCTGGCCGATTCCCAGAAAATTATACTCACTCAGAATGATGGAAAGGATGTGCTGGTGGTATCATCTGCCCTCCTTGCCCCTCCGGCCACTGCTGCATCACTGGTGTTAGCTGTGCTCCAACTCCAGGCCTTGGCGAAGCGTGCACTGGTAAATTCTCATTTATATCTTGACAGAATTTAGACTGACCCCAGATAGATAGCACCGAGGCACCGTTCCCTGGTGTGTGTCCCTGCTTCGGGGACATGAAATGCGTTGGAGGCATCTGTGTGCAGAATTGACGGATCAATACCGTTGCCGAAATTGGCAGCTTCTGCTACTCTTTTACCGAGTGTTGCAGGTGTCGTTGTTTAAGCCGTATTGGGCACGCCACAAGCCAGTGTTAATAACACCGCATTCTTATGTGTTTACATTCTGGAGTTTAAAACGACCTGTGCAAAATTGGCGCAAGTTGGTCAAGTAACGTCGCGGGAGAGCGTACTATGGCCTGCGTCTCAGTTCAACGAATTTTGTGTGCGCAATTGTCTTCTGTGGAATTTGCCATGATTTCCAACTCGAGTATTTGAATAACTCTGTAAGCAACTTGCTGTCAGCTGTGGCAGTGTAGGGCGAGTGTGGGCTGGGCGGGGATGCGCCCGTTTTGAGTTAGGAAACTTATTGCCAGTGAATGGCAAGGCGGCAAAGTGTTGCGCTCACGCTCGGGAGGCAGCCTCGCCGGGTGGGATGACGTGTTGTCACTGCCCGATCTTTGGTGGGCAATCATTGCCGCTAATAAAATAGATCTACAGGGACTGATTGCAGTTCCGAAGAAACCGGTCTTGGTGAATAGTTCAAGAGTCGATGAAATTGGCCGTCTCATCACGCTGCGTTAACAGTGGCTCCAGACCCAGCAGCACGAAGATGGATCCGATGGATCCGATGGATCACAGAGCCGCGAGACGCAGCTGTCCGGCCACTTGTGGTTCAGAGTTGACTGGCACCAATGCTTCCGGCGAGGAGCTGTTGATGGATTTGCCTTGGGTCCTTGATACCCTTGACACCTTGCTAACCGCCTAACCAAGGGGGCCGATGGTGGCAGCAAACAAGGGATCGGGCCAACGGCGTGCCGGCTGGGCTACTTTGTGGTACGATTAGCTGGCCCGTCCACTCACAGCCCTGCACCTTTTGGGTGCATTAGCCGAATTTACAGCACCGCGGGAATGCCAAAATCGCACTGTGACTTGCCATCAGCATTCAGCACCCAAAAGCCGCTAGTCATGACCTCCACTGGCCGCTAACGCTGTTCTACCTACTGACAGCCTGACAGGCCTGAAAGCCCAGGCCCCGACCCACTCCTCTCCGCTGCGCCGCCACTTTTCTCAACACCCGCACTGCTCAATTCATCATGGCCGTCATCACAACCTCGTCCGCGGTGGGGGATAAAGACCATTGGAGTCGCCCTCTCTCCGTATGGTTTTTTTTTCGCAATTGCACAAGCTTTAACAATCCACCGCTGAAATTTTCTGTCCCGCCATTCCTCCTCCATTCAGACTGCGCTTGAGGCCTGGACCCCGCCACTGTTTCTTAACGCCGATTCGATACCGATACACCCCAACCGTCGACCCGACTGCCCGCAACTCTGTCTGGTGAGCAACCCCCAATCTGAAACGCTGCCTACTTGAGACGACTATCCAACAGTACCGGTTTCAATTTGCATCACCAACTGGTCTGCATTGCCTAGCCTTCAATCCAACGTCAATTTTCCCAAGACAACATGGCCTGACAGCACAATCATCGCTGCACTAGCCACCGCACGCTTGCCTATCACGCAGCTAACAATTTAGTGTCGCAGTATCTGGTTCTAGGTCGTCATTCTCCCAGCATACGATACAATTATTGTCAACTGCGTCGACATCATGTCCGCCTCGCTGTCTCCCGAGCAGTACAGCTCGCACCAATCGCAGAGCCCTGGGGAGGGCTCCGACAGCAAAAGCCCTGGTGGACTGAATCTTGACTTCTTCAAGAATTTGAACGACAAGCGCTCTAATCGCGGTATGCAATGCGTCATGGACTACAATTCCAGCCCTTTTTAGTTCTGACTTTTCACGGCCAGATGGTAAAACGCCCAAGCGTCGAGGCCCCAAGCCTGACAGCAAGCCAGCGCTGACACGCCGACAAGAGCTCAACCGTCAGGCTCAGCGGTAAGCTCCCGGCAGCTTTCATTAAGCTTGGTCATGTCTAACTCATTCGATAGTACACATCGTGAGCGCAAGGAGCTATACATCAAGGCCCTTGAGGACGAGGTACTGCGACTCAAAGAAATATACAGCTCCGTCTCGCGCGACCGTGAGAAGCTTGCCGATGAGAACCGCCTACTAAGGGATACACTGGTTCGAAATGGCATCAATATGCCCAACCCTAGCAATGGGCGCGATGACAATAACAACGACCCCAGCGCTGGCTCAACAGGCTTCGGCGGCGGCTCGCAAGGCCCATTCTCGCCCCAGCAGGCCGCGTCGCAGGGCTCGGCTCCGTCTGCCGCAAGCAATTTTTCTCGTCAACTACATTACCGCGGGAATCAATTCAGTGCATCTCCACAAGAGCACGTCCCAGCGACCAAACTGGACGTTGAGCAAGCCGGAATCGACTTTGTTCTAGCGTAAGCATTACCAGCTGCACGTACACACTCTATGCTCATCTTTTGCTATAGACTAGAAAAACCTTGCATGGCTCACTTGCCATTTCTCATGGACAGAGCATCGGGGGAGGAGGGAGACCCATGTGGTCACGCCTTGATGGCATCATGCCCACCTGTTCCATTCAAGGATATACCAAAGTCGTCGCCGTTCGTCGGCACTGATGGGACACCTATCAAAAAGGAAGAGATCCCAGGTCAGGGGACATGGCAGGTCAGCAAAGCTGATCTATCCACGCTGTTGGACCTGAGTAAACGCCTCGACCTCGATGGCGAGATAACGCCCGTCATGGCATGGGGAATGATTATGAGTCACCCGCACTTTGCGGCGCTTTCGGCGGCTGATGTTCAGCGCATCGCCGAGGAACTCGGCCGCAAGGTCAGATGTTACGGGTAAGGATGTCTTCCTTTTATCCTACCTATCTGAAATGCTAACTAGTCTAGATTTGGCGCTGTGATGGAAGATTTTGAATTGCGGGACGCTTTTGAGAGTGTGTGCTCCAATCGATTGGAGCAAATGGCGTATTAGGTGTAAAATTTGTATGAGAAACGATACCAGTCTTTATTTTGCTCTAGATTCGAAATCATTCTAATTTTACACCTTGGGGGCCGTTGAATTTTGGTTGCTAATTAGTTAGGGCCAGTGCCGTTCAACACTGGTGACTAGCAGTCCACCAGTGCCTAGGGTTTATCTGTAATGAATAAAGCAAGACGAAGAAAAAAGAATCGAACGGATAATTAACAATACTATCACTTTGATACATCCAAGTACCTCTTCTACATCCATTTCCGTATGCTTCACGCGCTCCCTCTTCGCTGGCAGCGTTTCTTAGTGGGGGTCTCAGCTGGCAGCCAGTCACAAACCCGTATTCCGAGTTTTTGCCCCACACCCCACCACAAATTCGACTCAACTTCAAATTCAAAGTGTGGGACAAGCGAAAGTGCAGAAACGCCGACGCAAAAAGAACACGATCTCTTTCGGTTTTTTCTCACGCGCCTTGACGATAGCCTACCGACACAGGAAGAGCTATACATCATGGCTAGTTCACTCGACTACGGGAAAATCTGCGGCAGTTGCCCCCCGGGCGATGGCTGGGGCCCCTCCGTCACCACCGAGACGACTCTCGATGGCGTGCCCTATGCGCCCTTCTCCAAGGGCGACAAGCTCGGCCGCATGGCCGACTGGACCACTGAAGGCAAGGATCGCGATCGTGGCGGACGCCAGCAGTATAACCGCAACTACAGAGGTGAGCAAAAATTCCTGGTGTGGTGCAAAGATAGAAACACGACGCTGACAGCTTTTCTTCTCCTCCGCTTCAGATCAGCAAGTTTACGGATCTAGTCACGCCGTCACCTTCAACGCTCCCCCTGCCGAGGACGAGTCAACCTTTTCCGTCGTCAGCAACGCCCGCGACTCCACCAAGTCGAGATACGGCCGCGGCGCCATCTTCACTCGTGGCCGTGGTGCCCGCGGCGGTGCCCGAGGTGATACCCGCGGCGGACGCGGCGGCGCTGTCGGTGGTCGCCAGGCCGGTGGCCGTCAGGGCTACGGTGGCTACGAGCGTGGTGGACGCGGTGGTGGCCGCGGCGGTGCCGGTCGTCGCTTCGGCTGGCGCGACTACGACAAGCCGGCACGCAACCGCGACGCCAGCATCAACATCAAGAGCGACTGGGGCCTGCTGGAGGAGATTGACTATAACCGTCTGGGCAAGCTGAACCTCGAGACTGACGCGGGCGAGGACCTTGAGGACTACGGTTTCCTCTACTACTACGACCGCTCGTACGACAAGCAGCCCGTCAAGGGCAGCGAGAAGAAGCTGACGGCGCTCGACCGCGCCGCCTACAACGTCACGACGTCGTCGGATCCCGTCATCCAGGAGCTCGCCGACAAGGACGAGGCGACCATTTTCGCAACCGACACCATCCTGTCCATGCTCATGTGCTCGACACGCTCCGTGTACCCATGGGACATTGTCATTACGCGCCAGGGCGGCAAGATCTTCCTGGATAAGCGCGACAATGCCTCGCTCGACATGGTGACGGTCAACGAGAACGCCATTGACGCGCCGCTCGACGCGGCCGACGGCGGCCGCGAGGTCATCAACCAGCCGCCCGCCCTCGCTGAGGAGGCCACGTACATCAACCACAACTTTGTCAACCAGGTCGTGACCGAGAGCGAGACGGCCAAGGTGGCCATGGCTAACGCCAACCCCTTCTACAACGCCTCCGAGGATACGGACCCTCCGGCCTCGCGCGCCTACAAGTACCGCCGCTTCGACCTCTCCACCAACGATGAGGAGCCCGTCTACCTCATCGTCCGCACAGAGGTCGACGCCGTCCAGAAGAACGCCATCAATGGCGAGGACCAGCACATGACCATCCGTGCCCTCAACGAGTTTGATAGCCGCGCCCAGGGCAGCGGCGGCGCCCTTGACTGGCGCGCCAAGCTCGTCTCGCAGCGCGGTGCTGTCGTCGCCACTGAGATGAAGAACAACTCGTGCAAGCTTGCTCGTTGGACGGTGCAGAGCATTCTGTCCAAGTCCGACATTATGAAGATTGGGTATGTTTTTCTTGTCCTCGCTTCGCTTGATTTTGCTGCGTAATGATCTTTGCTACCTGATTGCTAACCTCAATATCCAGTTTCGTCTCCCGTGTCAACCCCCGCTCCAATGACAAGCACGTCATTCTCGGCGTCATCGGCTGGAAGCCCCGCGAATTCGCCAACCAGATGAACCTGTCCCTGTCCAACGGCTGGGGCATCGTCCGCACCATTGCCGACATGTGCTTGAAGCACGATGGCGAAGACGGCAAGTTTGTCCTGCTCAAGGACCCCAACAAGTCCATCCTACGCCTGTACGCCATTCCTGCTGGTAGTCTGGACGAGGATGAGGAGGAGGAAGATGAAGAGGCTGGTGAGGGTGGTGAGGAGAATGACGAGTAACGCTCGGAAGACAGACAGACGAGAGTAGAGAGGCAAAAAGCACATATGAATTATGAAAGGAATTCAGCCTTGATTTTTGACGTCAAGTGGAGGTCGGGAATATAGAAAAGTTGGGAAGTCATTGACGGCTTAGTTATGAATAAGGTAACGAGCAGTACAATGAATGTAGAAGTTTTCAATCTGTTACACCATTTCTCAACGGCACTCGTGAAGCTGCTCCGTTGTTTTCTACAATATACTTCAAGACCAAGGGTTTTGTTCCATGGGTCGGGTTTGTGGGCTAGCCGCCCTTTACAATTCCAATGATGAGAGTTGCTTAATCTTGCTATTCAACCCCCGCCGCACGGCTAAAGTAGGAATGTGCACGTGTAGAAGCTGCGGCACTATATATGATTGACTATGAGTAAAGACTCGGCTGTACAGAAGTCTGAGGAGGTCGGATCCGAACTTGATGCATTGGCGTGTACTCAGAGACCCATGCTCATCATTGAGCAGACTTGCGAATCCGTGAGTCAGGAGCCTGGGAGAATTCTCGGTGTAGGCGCCCAGCAGAGACACAGCAAGAAATCGGCACCTAATAAGCGCCCAGCACTGCCTCAAGGCCCGAGGGGTACAATTTCGCCCGCAACCATTAAGAGGTCCCAACCGAGAAGTGGCCAGCTGTGCGTTTTTGTGTGTGGTTGTACGAGCATCTCCCTCTTCTCGGCCGTATGTATGCCAAGATAAAACGGGGGGAGCTTTCGCTCACGGGGACACCCGCGTGATTAATCACAACCCCTTGGCAAGCGGGCATGAGAATAGGGACGAGGTTGGCGGTGAGGATGTTTGAGACTTGTCGGCGGCAAAGCGACGGGGAACTTTGAGTATCCATGTAGGTACTGATACCATGGATATGCTACGGTGGATGGCGGCAGGTAACGACGTTGGTGGTTGATTGAGATGCCGCGGCTTCTTGCTGTACGGATACATATCCTTTTGTTTGCCGGGGGCAGGCCTCGACGTCGTCTGTGCGGTGTACCAACGCAGCGCCTTTGTCGCGGAAATAAGATGGTATTAGGAAAGGACCACTGGTTTCCATTTGGGTGTGCCACGGCAAACCAAGAATATCCTTCTTTTTATACTGGTATAGATGGAACGGGCCGTCTTTGGCGCCCGGGATGGGCGGTTGCAGCAAAATGGCTTTTGTTCATCTCCCAGCGTGCCCACCAGAATATTGGCCAGTGCAGATTCAAATTTAACCGTCAACATAGAGTCGCAATTAAAGGCTGATGGCTTGTCACTGGGATGTTGGGGAAAGCTGCTGTGCTCGTTTGTCCCCCTGTAATCGCCCCTCCTCAGGGCCTCAGCGCCGTGCACCGCCTCGATTGTCGGAAGTTCGGCACGCTGACTTTGGGGACAGTGCGCTGTCTTGGTTTCAGTGTTTCAAAGGCGCGCATGTACTGGTAGCAGCTCCGTTACAGAAGCATAATGAGTTGATTCCGCTGCATATCGGTTGGCGCTCAACCCGTCAGCGTTGTCCGTTGCTCAGAGAGCGGACGTTCGATGACGACGGTTATTCGAGACGAGACGAATATGAAAGGATGAGCAAGATCCTTGATGGGATTCTTCTTGCAGGCCTGATAGCCCGAGATGCGCCGCTAATAACAGCGATGGTGTTGGAGCTCCCCACTTGCCGCTACATGGCCTTTTGTAATCCGTATTTGTCTGATATGCCTATTACTTAGGTAGTATTAAGTAGTTGCCGACAGCTCGCTGCGGCAATTCCGCCAGTTAGAGCGCATTTGCATTAAAGAGAGCGCAATCCGTCAGGAGTGTGCCAGCAAGGAGCCTGTCTTTCATCTGCTATTTACAAACGTGTCTGCATTATTAGTAATAAACCGCAACTGTCCTCATCTCGTGGTTATGTGGCTAGGCGCACACCTCATCCCTACCAGGCCGCAAGGCTCCCCATTTGCAACCCTAAACGAGACCTAATCGACAGGAAAAGGATGAGCTGTGCTGCCGGGGTCCTGCAATATTGCAACGCCGCTAACGGCGCGGGCCTGAGACACCTTTGCAGGAGCAGCGGTTTGAGGCTAGACTGTTTCGTGCTTGCGGTGCTGAGAGAGTTAGGTAGGCCGACGACGGTCAGCCAAGCCGGGCCCCGTGGGCAGCCGCTGGAGACCATGATGGGCTTTCCCGCATCGCCACTAGGCTGTATAGAGAAGTCTGCGCCCGACAGGAAGCTTGCCAGCAAATAGACGAGGGCGAGCTCCGGGACGAGTACGGATGCAAGTGCCACCGCATGCGCGAAGGCAGTGCTCACTGCTCACCTACCGCGCCACCTCTATCCGTACATGAATCAGCCTTATGCCCGTCTCGTTTGGCCTCTTCTTGTCATTTACCGCTCTTGTCCCCGTGGCGGCATGGTTTGCTAGTGGCAAGACGGAGACGCAACCATGTACGCGTCTTGCTGATGCTCACAAGGCTAGGCGACTCACATCACTGGTCGGTACAGTGTGATCCGGAATCCACCACAAGCTCCAGCCACAGCGTGAACTTTGTTCGAGCGGGGATCTCTTTAGAGTGCTCAAGTCTCCGTGTGCAACATCTGAATAGGGAAGATCATAGACTCGCGTTACGACCTATCTTTATCTCTACTTTAAGGAAAATCAACTACTTAAGAACAGAAGTGAGCCTGCATCGAGGGACAATAGACAACTGCCTAGGTACTCATACGGAAAAGGTACGGATACGCTACTGCGGTATGCAGCACAGCCTCATCTGTCCACTAAAGACGCAGCCGAGCCACTGAGGTGCGTGTGCCTGGCTGGAGGGAACAGCGCCTCGGGGTCCAGCGTGTACCTACCTAGGTACCAAAGCAGCCAGGCAAGTGCTGAATCGTATTGTTGGCCATCAGGCCCCTCGAGAACCCTAGATTTGCCGCTAGAAAAAAGGGTCCCACTGGGAACGCTGCATTCGTACACATTAGTAGGCGGCTCACTAAAAAGGACCCTCTCCCTCTCCACCGGGGTTGGCTTGCTGCCAAAATTGCTGTAATAGCTCGTACAACCTACCTAGAAAGCCCATGGCCTGAAGCCCGCCAAATCAGCCTCACCCCAACCTAGCAGAAAGTGCAGATTACTTGTACAGAGTTACCTGCCATCCACCTCAGTCCCCTGTCCATCTGCTCACACTTCTCCCCTTTTCCTTTCTCACATCTCCCTTTTTCGTTTTTTACTTACTCCCCTCCCACTCTTATCAACTACACTCATCGCGACTTTTCCCCCTTACCTCGTCGCCTCACTCGACTCGCATTTGTTCAAAATGTCCAACCAGGATTACTACAACAACCAGGGTGGCCAGTACCCCCAGCACCCCCAAGCCGTAAGTGAAGCACACCTCGAAGAAAAAAAAATACGCCGACGCCCACAATCAACCCGCTCGTCGCAATCACCGCACGACTCAGTCGACGATTCGAGACGGCTCACTACCACTGCCTACTACCACCGCCTTGGCATTGATAGATCCTGCGAACTTGGCAAAGTCAACGGCACTGGATTGTGTGGACAATTGGGGCTGATCTCACGCAAACGACAGCTCACGGTTGCGACGACAACGACGCGGGCGGCTTCCCGACATACGCGACATAGCACTCTTGTCACGGAACCAACTTCGCTAACATGCTTCTTTATTAGAGCTATGGTCCTCCCCAGGGCCAATACGGCCCTCCTCAGGGCCAATACGGCCCCCCTCAAGGCCAGTACGGTCCCCCCCAGGGCATGCAGTACCAGCAGGGCCCACCTCCTCAGCAGCAGGATTCTCGTGGCAACCGTGGTGGCAGCTCCAACTGCCTGATGGCCTGTCTCGCAGCCCTCTGCTGTTGCTGTGTTGTCGAAGAGTCTTGCGAGTGCTGGTAAGTCGCGCCCTCAACCTCCTTGAGCCCACCCAACGGCGCTAGTTACTAATATCCTGCGTGTCTCTAGTCTGGAGTGCTGTGAATGCCTCTGCTAAACGACGACATCAAATCTGTAGAAAATGAGGACATGACGGGGAATTAATTTCGACTGCTCCCCTCCGATGACCGCTTTACCAGCTCAGTCGGCCGACTGCTTGGATACAATAGAAGCGATATATGTGGCTTCTTGTCTCCGAGTAGCAGCATATCCCTGTATATACACCCACGAAGACCAACTCGGAAAACAATCATCTCATTCCTCTGGCAACATTTTCAGCCACGTTCACCCCCATCTGGACGGCTTGGTTATTCGGCTGTTAGGGTCGGCCTCGTTTGCGCCGACTCATATCTTTTACGTCTACTCGATCCCTCCACGTTTTCTTTGTGTCGCACCCTTTTTCAGCCTTTTGTTTCTTCCCAACATTCATGTTCACGTCAATTTGGCTTTTGTTCAAGGGTTAGATTGGACGGTTAAATATGGTTTCCTGCGCGGTTTTTGAGACAGCTCTTGATTTTCAACCTGATGGTCACGTTTTGCCAAAACTTCGTACATGACGCATGTGAATGAATACAGAATGTATATTACTGGATGAGGATCCTGTCCAACAGCCTGACCATGATGACTACTCAACAAGAATTCGAAATCGGAATCTTCCAGAGCTGTTGTACAGCCAAAACGGACGGAACATTCGCTCCACAATGGCACTCAAATGTAACCACTTGTTCCTCGGCATCCAACACATTCACGGGATGAGTACATGATGGGCGAGTCCAGCACAAGACAAGTAGACAAGTGTCAAGATGTAACATGGTACGAGACGAAGATCACCAGATCAACGGTTACTATGAATAACGAAAAAGAGGCAAACACAGTGTTGTCCTACACCCCGCCGCATCCCTTTACTTTTTTTAGACACACGAGACACATACAGGAATCCAAATCTCCTTGTTCCTACATCATCAACCATGATCTGCTGCACGACCGTTCTACTGGTTTAGCTGGACGTAGTTGGCGGGGAAGAGACCTGAGTCACCCTTGTAGTGGCCAAACCACCAGTCGTCGTCAGGGAACTCGAGATTTGTGATTCGCGCATCCTCGGGAAATGAAAGTTCTGCATCGGAAAAATACTTGTTAGCAATCAACTGTTCTGTTTTTGCATTTCTCTCTTGCTGATAAAAGGACCATACCGTTGTCTTCGGCGGCTTCGTAGTCGTACAGAGCAGTGGCAGTATGTCCGGATGAAGCAGCCACTGGGGCTGGAGCAGCCGCGGCCGGCGTGGGCACCGGAGCAGCAGCCGGAACGGGGGCGGTCGGGGGCGGTGAAGTAGCGGCGCCACCACCGGCACCGACATCGTCTTCTTCGATGAGCTCAACATAGCTGCTAGGGAAGAGACCATTCTCGCCGTGCACATTGGTACCTATCCACCAGTCGGGGTCAACCTGGTCAACGTCCGTGACAATCTCGCCTTCAACTAGGCTAATTTCGTTGTCCTCATCTTTGTCGTAGTCGTAAAGAATGACAGCACGCTGGGAGGCTCCGCCAGCTGCAGGCGCCGGAGCAGGCGCAGGAGGAGGAGCAGTCTGATGAGAAACGGGAGCAGGCGGTGGCGCGGGCACAGGCTCGGGCTCGGGCTCAGGTTCCGGCTCGGGCGTAGGCTCACGAGGCGCAGGAGCGGGTGGAGGTGCGGGTGCGCGAACTGGTTCGGCTTGACGGGCGACAGGCTGCGCGACGCGGATCGGAGACTGTTCACGCTCGGGCTCTTCCTCCTCTTCGTCATCGACAGGTGGCGGGCGAGTAGGCAGGCCAGGCAGAGCAAATCCACCAGAAGGGCGGGAGCCAGGAGGCGGAGGGGGAGGGGCGGCGTTCTCTTCCTCTTCTTGCTCGTCTCCATGTCCAGGGGAAGCGCCAGGGACAGGCGGTGCGCCTCCCATGGGCGTGGCGCCCTTGAAGCGGTCGCGCAGGGCTGAAACGCCTCCAGCCGGCTCGTCTTGGCCGCCGCGGGTTTTCTCGTCCTCGGAAATGACCTGATTATTCTCACGAACAGTCTCGGCACCACCACGTCCAAAAGCCGGGGTCTGTACCGATGCCCAAGACTTGCCAGAGTATCCGCTCTTCCACTCCTTGTTGCCACTCGTTTGTTGGCTGATCGGCGTGGGAGAAGCTGGCAATGCCCCCCCAGCGCCACCGCCGCTCTCGCGCGCCTTTTTCTCAGCCCAAAGCTGGGCGGGAGTTTTGCCGCCTTCGTTCGCAAAGGTACGACTGGTGGTAGTGACGGGCGCAGAGGATGCGTTGGCAACAGGGCCTTGTAGACCGAGTGCACCGGGCGTGGGCGCCTTGGTAGCTGAGAAACCGCCACCACCAAACTTGTTGGCAATCTTGGGTTTGGGCAGTGATGTTAGTCGCTCGGACTGGGCTGGCTGCGAAAAGGCAGCAGCGCGGTCAGCAAGAGGCTTTGGTGACTCCTGCTCGGCAGGTTGCTCGGGCTCGGGTTGCTCGGACGCAGGCTTCTGCGCCTTTGCGCGAATGGCCGCAATGTCTACCTTGCCAATAGGCTCGTACGCGCCCTTGACGGGGGTTGGTCGGTCGTCGCGCTTCTCCTTGGCCTGGGCGCGGATAGCCGCAATATCAATTTTTCCGACAGGCTTGTAGCCACCACCGACAACATCTCTATCCTGCTGTTGAGCGGCGGCAGGAGTGTATCGGGAGGGCTCGCTCTGGCGAGAGAGGCTTGGCATATCAACTTTGGTAGGCTTGTAGGCAGACTCGACCCTTTCCACCTGAGTTCGGGTCACGGGAGGCGCATCGGCACCCCAACCGTCGTCGTCGACATTGTCGTCTTTGCGCGAGCGAGCAGCGATGAGAGGGTTCACAGAGCGGCCAGCGCTCAAGTTGGAGGGCGAAAAGACGGGTTTAGACTTGATGGGAGGGGGGGCTCTGGCAGCGCCGGCGGCAGGTCCGCCGGCATACTTGGCACCAGAAGCATCGGCGACCTTGCGCATGAGAGCATCGGGTTCGAGATCGTCGTCGGATCGAGCGGTAATTTGAACGTGGTATCCGTGTAGGACTTTGGAGACAGCGCTGAGGTGGCTGGTGAAGTAGCCCTTTGTTCGCTCGGGCACGCCGCCGCCGCACCAGGCAATGAGGACATGCTTGGGTAGACCAGAGTTGGGATCCTTGACCTTGACAAAGCCGAATTGGACACGACCTTCGCTGAAGTCTTCGAAAAGTTCAGTGAGCTCGCCCTCTGCAAAGGAGCTTATTAGTAAGCGCGTAGAGATAATACGGGTTCATCGGATCGTCGGGGGTTGGCTTACCGCCTGTACTCTCTACCTTAAGGACGCTTTCATTGTTTCCGGAAGACTCGAAAACGCTGACAAGAGGCGTCTGAACAGTGTAAAGAACCCACTTGGCAAAGGTCGGAGAGCCGGAGGTAGGCACAGCAGCATCGACTACCGAAGTGTACTCCTTCCTGATGGACGGGCCGTTTATGGAGAGGTTTAGGGAAGCCATCGTGTACTGCAGAAGGGTCAGCAAATACAATTGAACTCTTTTTGCATGGCGAATGCGCTTGGTGTTTGCTTTCCCCGATGCGAGGGTGCGGCGGCGTTGAAGCGTACCTACAGGGCTGGTGATGAGACAGCCTGCGAACAAGTTCCACGGAAGCTCTAGAAGCTTTGGCGGAAGAGAATGGCGGGATTGACAGGGGCTAAGGATAGCGGGGTCAATGTCAAGAATAGAAACACGAGGCCGTGGAGAGTAATGCAGGCGTCTCCTTTACGTGTGCGGGTGTGTCGTCGTGAAACCCAGGGAAGCGAAAGGGACAGGAAGAAGGTTGGTTGGGGGGTCGGGAGAGTTGAGGATGGAGGAGCTCTGAGCTTGGCCAAGTTGCTGGAGGTGCTTGACGTATGTTGCGAGCCGCAGCAGAGGAAGCGGGGTGGCCGCTTGGTACCTAGGTAGGTAGGTACTTACGACGGGGCGCCGCAGGGCGTCGTGGGAGTTTCCAGGCTGCAGCTTACTGGGACCGGTACCAAGGTACAGCCAAGTGAGGCGACCCTGAAGAGGATAATAAAAGGCAAGTGCCAAAAGCCTGTGGCAAGAGGGAGCTGGTGGGGCTTCTGTGCTGAACCACGACTTGGCATCTGGCTGGCAGCAGAGACACCTCTTATTATGTCATGCACATAACGCACCAAGCACAGTTGGTTGGCCGCCGAGGTGTCATGGTGTCTACCAGATTCTAACGTTAACTAGGTACGGCGTGCTCAAGGTAGGTACGTACAGGCCGTTCATAGCGCAACCACTGCCCCAAGTGACGCAAAATGTGCCATTTTTCCATCTCGCCCCTCTCCGAACACGCTCTGCTGCGTTAAATGCTGCCCCGCCATTTTTTTGCAACCATTCGCCATCTCGAAGCAGGATAATTTGTCTTTCGCTTTCGACTTTTCTCATTCTACAGAGCACACTATTGAGTCTGCGTCTACCTTTTTTCGGTTCAATTCCGGCACCATCTCTCTCAGCCATGTCGACCATTTCCGAAGTCTCGAGTTTGGCTCAGTGGGATCAGGTCCTTGGTGCCGCGGCGCCATCGACCCTCCTCATCGTGTCTTTCCACGCACCCTGGGCCGCTCCCTGCGCGCAAATGGCCACGGTCCTATCCACGCTCGCCTCCGAATACCCCGTCACGTCGCCGCCGAGCACGCAATGGTTCTCCATCAATGCCGAGGAGCTGAGCGACATTAGTGAGACGTACGACGTCACGGCCGTGCCCTTCCTAGTGCTGCTGCGCGGCGGCCAGGTCCTCGAGACGGTCAGCGGCAGCAACGCCGTCAAGGTGCGCAACGCCATCGAGTCGCACGCCGGCAAGAGCCCAGAGCCCGGGACCGGCGCCAACGGAACCGGCGCCACCGCTGCCGCTGTCCCCACCAACCAGCCCGAGGCCGATCCCGAGACGGAAAAGGCGGATTTGTTTAAACGATTGGAAGATCTCGTCAAGGCGGCGCCCGTCATGCTGTTCATGAAGGGCACGCCCAGTTCTCCTCAGTGTGGCTTCTCGCGACAGATGGTTGGCATCCTCCGCGAGAACTCAGTCAAGTACGGCTTCTTCAACATTCTGGCCGACGACGAGGTTCGCCAGGGCCTCAAAGAATACGCCGAGTGGCCGACGTACCCTCAGCTGTGGATGGACGGCGAGCTTGTTGGCGGTTTGGATATTGTAAGTTTATTGTCGCGACTGTGTTGCCCAGTTCGCTAACCAAAGTTGCGCGCAGGTTAAGGAAGAGATGGAGAGCAACGGAGAGTTCTTCAAGGCGTACACGGCCGCGGCGGATGTTGCGGTAGCATGAAGAACAAGGCGAAATGGCAGATACACCTGCCGCATAAAACCTGCTGCGCCAGTCACAGAGGATGTCACCGAGACAGGGTTTTACCATTTTCGCATGCACACAAAAATGGCGTACTATGACCAAATTCACTTGTGTGGGTGGTGCGCCTGGGGAGCCGCATCAACATGGATGGACAAAAATAAGCAATGCTCGACAACCATTGGTACTACTTTGGTGACTAGAATACCCAAACAGTTCACTTTGCGTTCCGCGTTTATGTACGGAGCTGACGCAAGAAAAATCGAAAATATCAATATCGAGATCTGCAAGGAGTTCAAGAGGATAAACCCCGTATCTATTTAATGTGGTGCGAGTCGTGATAAATAGGGTGGTGCCAAGATACGGAGTACACATACGGGGGCGGATTGATAAGGCGGGCGATGGCGCCTTGGAACGTCTGGTGTCTTTCCAGAGGGGCATATATAGTTTACACGTCTAAGACCTATGAGGGTGATATTCATATCTAGGCATATCTGTCTTGTTGGGGTGTTTGAGTTGATGATAGATATGTATACGGTGATTCTCTTGTTGGGTCAACAAATCTTTGGACATCAGATCTGTCCAAAGCATTATACAGAGACTGGCGGGTAATAAAACCAGTACCTAAGTAAATTAATATCTAGACACCTCCCATACCGGTGACAAGTCCCAGACCCCATGCTGATTCTTCGGCCAATAAGAACCCTCAGCCTTGGCTTAGCTAATCCACCCACATTCGACACCACCTCTTGATTCTGTGATGACCCGACAGTCGGCCGCCAATGGCACCAACAACGGCGGCTGCAGAACCTTACGTAGGTTGTGCCTTAGGTACTTATTACAGCGAGAGGTCGCAGGGCCTCTGGCGGGCCTTCTCACAGGGCATCCCAACGCTACTAAAATCAACTACAGTTCTCAAGTCACGCACATGACGGCTACACCCACGTTATTTATACCTCAGAGGACGCTCTCTAGCCCTTCAAGGTGTCACGGCCGATCATACAGGTATCTTCGCAAGTTGACGCCGCCGCCGTCGGGCGGAAAGCCAGTTTGATTCGTGCCCTGGCAATTTCCTAAATAGCATTTTTATAAACTGAAATCTGATTTCCCCGCCTGTCTGACCCTGGTAGCTGTGCCCGCGACATCGTAAGGAGCCCTTGGCACATTAATAAGACTACGAATTCTAAAACATGTACTAATAGTGCTCAGTACGTCATGGGGGACTTGAGGTGACCAGCTTGCCCTTTGCTCACCAATTGGGTCATGGGTGGGCCCGG
Organism: Beauveria caledonica; assembly: GCA_030777785.1. NCBI lineage: Eukaryota > Fungi > Ascomycota > Sordariomycetes > Hypocreales > Cordycipitaceae > Beauveria > Beauveria caledonica. The sequence continues at coordinate 63,630 of JAPFSE010000226.1, read as the reverse complement.
AAAAAAGGTGCGAGAGAATGGCTGACAAATGAAACCAGTGAGCGTTGTCCTTGACCGATAAGTACAACCTACATACTTGTGCTCGCCCCCACTTCGCCGCCTCTTATAGCCAGGCAAGCTGGCTCACAGAGGCACCCTCCTCTAATAAAGAGGGTGCTCCCCACCAAATTCGTCACAACACTAAACCCGTCATTTACATATAAAATTCAATAAAAGGTCATTTTTAGAGCCGTATTCTAAGGCGCCTAAAAGTCACACGCTTTACTCTCTGTTATTTTTTTATGTGCTATTATATAGAGAGCTGTGTATAAGAGTGTGCTTATACCTGACGAATTTGGTGGTGTGACGAGTTTGGTGGGAAGAACGAATAGGCTACTGTGCCGCTGGAACTGGGCCTGCTGCGTCTGGGCTCATCAGGGGACCCGTGCGTGAAGATGCCTGCACCTGTGAGTCACATCGATGGCCACCGACTCCATTCAGCATGCGTGTGCATTGGCAGCCTTGCGGCGGGATGAAGACCCAGTAGCGCGAAGTGATGAGCGTGCAGATTGAGGCTAGTCGAGCATAGCCTATCCGTAGAGGCTAGGAGGCTCACGACGATGAAGTTTTATAGGTATTTTTAAGTCTCGGAATCATCGAGTTCCATCTCTTCATCATGGCCACCTTGGCTTCTGTCATCACAATTATTCTGCACGTCCTGGTTCCCCCGCGACAACCTCAATGCTGCATCCGGAGTTTGCGGGCAAGTGCGTCCGACATCCGTTTATTATTAGCGTCAAAACCCCCTCCTTCCCTAGGTAGCTTTTTTTTATTAGTGGACTTGTTGCTACATGCACAACCAACCAGGGCGTCTCTTTTTGCCTTTTTGCTTGCTTTGCCTCGACTCGTCGTGCCTGCAACTTCAGCAGTTGATGGCTCCACTAGGTAACGCATCGCCTGCACCACCGCCACCCCCACCCCAGTACCAACTATCAGCCTGCCTGATCTTTCATCAACTGGCGCTGACACCAAATGCTTTACCTTTTATTTTTTTTAATTTTCTGCTTCTTCTATCTAACCGCATTCAACCTCTATTTAATGGAATTTAACCCTCGTCTTTGCCCCTTTTGATTGCTAGTCGAGCTTGTTCTGGACACCTTCGCCAACACCATACCTGTTCGTCCTCGGACTCTCACCACGCAACCGAATCAGCCACTGTTAGCATAGCTATACAGCGCCGCGAGCCTATCCGCGACTGCGCAAGTCTCGCCCGCAACAATTCGAGCTGCGCAGGCACTCGACTGCTCAAACCAGCCGTCATTGTCGTCTTTATACTCCTGCACATGCCATAGCGGCGGAACATCCACGCGCGGGCCATCATCGATTCGAGTCCGCGTATTCGTCGCATAACCTACAGCTGGTGCTTGTTGTGCCTGGTGAAGCCAAGAGCTTCTTGCCCAGCACACTCGGCCAAGGCTCCAATGCGTTTTGCGCAACTCTTTCTACCTTCCAATCTCCAGTCAGCCACTTGCTCTCTCCATCTTTCTCCAGGATAACTCCATCTCCAGTGTGAAATTCGCTCTACGCTGTCGCAATCGCCCCGCAGAGCCTCAATCCCTCCGCCTTCACCTCCAGCATACTCAATACCACCAAGATGACACCCACTCCGCCCTCGACAAATTCCTCCACTGGCGCTCGCTCGCCGGAAGATAGCTTCAAAGTCGTCCGGAAACGAAACAGAGTCCCTCTCAGCTGCTATCCGTGCAGAACACGCAAGTAAGTATCACTTCTCTCAATCCATATCCTATGTCATGCTAACCTGCCAACAGATTGTGAGCTCCAGCAACGCATTCGACGCCTCGTTTGTCACTTATTACTAACTCCGTTTAGGAAATGCGACCGAAAACACCCTTGCAGCAACTGCACCAAACGTGAAGGCAACGACACCTCATCATGTACTTACGCCGCGCCCGCATCCCAGAAAAAGAGCCCCAGTCAAGCGGACCTTAGCCCCGACGACATGCAGAACCGCATTGACCGTTTAGAGAACTTGGTGCTTTCTCTCATGCATACTGGTGGCAGTGACCCGTCGTCGGCTGTGGCAGCAGCCCGCGGCCAGTCAATATCCCAGACAACCATCGACAGCACCGCCTCTGCCAAAATGGAGAACGACGATGGAACCAACGTCGGTGACGAAGGGAGCGACGATGATGATGGCTTGACCGCCTCTCTCGGTATGCTCAAGGTGGACGCCGACAAGGGCAAATCAATGTACATTGGCCATGAGCACTGGCACTCGATTCTTGCCGATATATCCGACGTCAAAAACTACTTCACCTTACATCGCAATGAGCTAGAAAACAGCTACGAACGTGTCAAAAACTCTAAGCCAGCCGCCGCGCGCGAAGGCCCTACACTTTTGCTCGGCGCTCAGCCGGCTTCAGAACTTGAGCTGCGCACCTCGTTACCACCAAGGACTCATGTTCTGGCCTTGTGTAGTCGATACTTCAACTCTATGGATAACGCCGTCAGTGTGATCCATGGTCCGACATTCTTGCAGCAATTGCGAACTCACTGGCAAGACCCCAACAAGACGCCAATCATGTGGCTGGGCCTATTATACTCCGTTCTCTCCCTGGCAATGCTAAGTTACAATAAAGTCGGCGACGAGCCTCCAGAGTGGAGGAACAAGAGCCTGGCCCTTGCCGATGAGTATCGCCTACGCACTGTTCAGTGCCTTATCAAGGGGGATTACACAAAACCCGTTGATTACACGGTAGAGACGCTGCTGTTATATGTTCTCGGGGAATACTCGACCCGGTGGGATGCTGATCTGGGCCTGTGGCTTATCGTCTCCATGATCACCCGTATTGCCATTCGTCAGGGATATCATCGCGATGCGAAATGGTTTCCATCTTTAAGTCCGTTTCAAGCAGAAATGCGCCGGCGAATATGGGCTCTCATTCGCATGTCAGACATTGTCTTTTCTCATCAGGTCTCACTGCCTAGCATGATCAATGAGCGAGATTGTGATGCGCAATTGCCAAACAATCTGTTCGACGACGATTTTCACCAGACCATCAAAGAACTCCCAATGTCCCGCCCACTCTCCGAACCGACTCCGATATCTTACATGATTGCCAAAGCAAAACTCTGCTTTGAGCTGGGCAACATTCTGCAGGCCACAAATCGCCTCGGCAAGGGGATGCCCTACGATGAGACTCTGCGATTCGATGCAAAGTTGAGACAGGTCATGCAGGAACTGCCGCCTCACCTGAAGCTTACCCCTTTGGAAGGCTCCAATGATCCAGTGACTCTTATCGTCGCTCGATTTAATGTCAATGTTCTGTATCAAAAGATCATGTGCCTGCTTCATCGCTACTACATGGTCAGAGCAAGACAGAATCCACGATACGCTCACTCACGCCGTGCCGCTATCGAGGCATCCATGGAAGCCATGGACCACCTTTCCACTCTGCACCGCGAGTCTCAGCCAGCCGGTAAGCTTCGCGCCGTCAGCTGGTACGTCAAGTCAATTGCGACCAAGGAGTTCATTCTCCCCGCCATGCTCATCGTAATGGATCTGCACTACGACAACATTGCCATGCAAAACAACGCCAGCCAGGACACGGAAGGTTCGTTTGTGTGGGACAATGAAAAGCGCGTCAAGATGGTCAGCTCCCTGCAGCAGGCAGGCGGCATCTGGTCGAGTCTGGCGGATACGTCTATGGACGCGTTCAAAGCGTCCAAGATTCTCGAAATAATGATGGATAAGATTAAGACACCCGTAAGCAGCAGCGAAAACACGCCCGAGTCGCGCACCGATTCTATCTCCATGGGCATGCCTCCCTTCACCTTTGACATGGATTCCCTGCCATCGAACCCGCAGTCAATCCTCTCTTCGGCAGGCCTGGTCGACCTGAGCCCCGAGAGCAACAATGCCTTTTCAACGACGTTCGACGCCGGCCCATTTGTCGGCATGGACTTTGGCCTGCCGCCTGTCAGCATGGACTTATCCATGGATGGTCTGAACCCATTTAATGCCGCCGGCGGGCCCATGTCGCCGCTGAGCATGTTCACTACGGTAGGCAACGGTCTTGGCACAGATGGTGGCGTCGCGGATTTTGCCGCCAACATTGACTGGGTAAGCATCAGGACTATGAAGCAGGAGTGCGAACCAAATCTGACTGTCTGTTTATAGAATACATTTGAAAACTACGCGCAAATGGCAAACTGGGGCGCCGATCAGAGCTTCCAGATTTACGCAGAGCAGCCTGATCCGATAGCCGGCGCGAACCCCGCCAAGATGTAGTTTCTCTTTTGCCCTTTGGCCCTTTGCAGGGCCAATATGTATAACTGAATGGTGTGTTGTTGTTTTGCGTTTGATCTTTATATAACGATTTTGCGATATCCTTGCGGTTCATACATGTTTCCGGGCTTCTCGAATCATAGGCACTTGGTGACGGATGTCTTTTAGAAAAGCGGTTTCTGCTTAGGTTTTTGGTATTGATATATTCCAAGATGCACACGCACACATGTTCTACATGACGCTCCACTCAATATAAGTTGTCAGACGACTTTCAGCAGCAGATGCGTATTCAGGTTTTCTTGTGTATCCTCGTAATGTGTAGATTGTAAAGTCGGCAAAAGTAACAACAAAACAGCCAAGAGAAGCGTTCGAGAAGAAAAAAGGCGTAGAGATTTTCTTTTTACATGATCAGCGTACACACAATACAAAAATAACAGGCGCAGAGAAAGAACAAAAGGAGCCCACTACACATGCAACCTCTAAGGAAGAGCAACGATTTTCTGACCTGTTGCTTTCCGTTGTTGGTTCCCCTCATTCTTTCCTTCTCGTAACCTATTTCATCCATCCAATTTCCTGCTCTTCTTCTTGTTACACAAACAGCATTGGATGCCAATCTTCTTTTTCTAGACATCGGCTTGTCCGCTCATCAAGACATGACGCAAATCGGCGGGGGTGCGTGAAAGAAATATGGCCTGAAATGGCAACTCCCTCTCCAGCCCACTCTTCGCGTAGCGGTCAACGCGCAAGTCTTTCACAGCACCTCGCCGATGATCTTGGCCGCTTCACGGTACGTCTGTAGAAGCTTCTCGCACTTTTCGCGCTCCTTCTTGATGCCGTCGTCCTCATAAAGGAGCTCCTCAAAGAGCGACTCCTTGTAGAGCTCGCTAACGAGTCGGTTCTGCACCACCTCCTTGCAGTGGTTGACGAGCAGGTGCATCACCGCCTTGGGCACCTGGTCAGCAATCGATTCGCGCACAATGTTGAAGTAGGACGAAATGAGCGCGCGAATTAGCTCCGTCTCCATGGCCTCGCGGTCGGTGAGAGCGGGCTCGTTGGACTCGCCCTGAGTGTATTGTTAGCAAAGTAATCACACGTTCTTGTAGAGGCTCGCCAACGCTGTGCGAGCAAAGCGAGGAAGCAAAACAACTTACGAGATGGGACGCGAGGCCGTAACTACGCGACGTGGGGTCGTAATCGTCGTCACGCACTGTTGGTGCAGGGCGCACAGCAATCTTTTCTTCGCGACGCAGGCTGCTGGAGAAGCTGGGTTCGTTGTGTTGACGCCCGTTGGTCAGACCGCTCGGGGCGTGCATGGGTGAAAGACCCTCCTTGCCGAAAAAGTAGTTTAGGAACGTGTCCTTGGCGCCACCAAGGCCCTGACCATTCATGGGCGAGTGAGGGCGGCCGTTGACAGCAGCAGCGAGACTGTTGTGTCCTTCATGCACAGCAGGCGACAGGCTACGCGAGTGCTTGCTATGCTTTTGCGCTTCCTTGTCCCCCTCTTCTGTCTCCCCGATCTCGCCATTAGTGCCGAGCTCCTTGAGGCGCTTGCGCTCTCTCCTTTCACGCTCTTCCTGAATCAGCCTCTTACGCTCGCGGTCTTGCTTCGCGTTGACGACATTGCTCATGGCTGCCGCGGCACCAAGAAAGTTGGGGTGGTTGGTGTTGATGTAGGCGCGTTGGATCGAGATGAGCGACTCAACGTAGGTGGACGAAGGGCCTAAACGCTCGCGCAGGAGGTCGGAAACGGTCTCGATCAGCTTGGCTTGTAATCTAGGGAACCTTGAGAGCTCTGTTGAGCCGCAGGTGTGGCAAATCTTGATAAGCTCTTCATACACCAGCTCAACGCAGCGCTGGCTGGGAATTTCGAGAAGCTTGATCTGAGGCTTCACCAACAAATCAAAGGCCATCTCGGGAACGAACAGGCTGGGTCGGGGACCGGTAGAGTTTCTGATGGCAGTTCTAATGTCAAGGGCGGTGAGGTTCGATGTTGGGTCGATCGATTCGAGAGAGCTACCGAACACGGAATTGAAAATGTAGTAGATGCGGGCACCACCGCAGAGCTCCTTGGTGGAAATTTCTGTCGAGGTACCGTCGATGGAAGAGATGAAAGAGCTTGCGAATCGGGTCATGAGTTGCAGAATCAGAGATCCGCGGTGCTCCTTGCCACTGAAGTGCATGTCACCGTAGCTGGCGAGCTCCTGCTGGGTCTGTCCCATTAGGGTGTTGAGGCGGGCTTTGATGTCGGGCAGGCGTTCGCGAATATGTCCCATGAGGGTTGTGTTGAGGGTCCTGGCCAGGAACCGCGTGCCGCAGCGGGTGGCAATGTTCCGGTAGGCAGGATGGTGCTTGAAAAAATCCATTTCATCGTTTAGGGCTTCCTCCATGGGCTTATTGCCCTGGATATCCTGTTGCGAGCGGTTGACGACGCCGATAAAGCCCAGCTTCAGAGGGTAGACACGTCCGGACAAGATGTCCAATGCGTTGGTTCCATGATCCATCAAGTCGAGCTTGGTGAGAACACCAATGGTTCGACGGCCGAGAGGATCGACATGGCGAGCCAACTTGAGAGCTTCCGAGTTGACAATGTCGACGTTGGCAGGCGAGACAGCAAGGACGATACTGTTGGGCTTGGCGATGTATTCTGAAATCAGGTTACGAGTCTGCTTCTCGATATCGGTCGGTTGATCGCCAATGGGAACCTATGGAACAGGTCAGAATCTGGGCCGGGATTAACAGTCTTGCCAGTGGCGCGCCGCACCTTGGTCAGGCCAGGAAGATCAACCAGAGTCAGGTTGAGAACATGCGGAGAGTAGATTTTCAGGTTGATGGGCTGTCTATTGATTCCTTTGTTTGAGCCAGCGACACGAGACGTCTCGTTTTCAATCTCGCGCTTGACATCGGAAAAATCGTTGAAACGTCGATTGGGAATGTGGTGGAACTCTGCCCACTCAGAGCGTCGCGCACTGTCGGGAGAACGGAAGCGATCGCTTGTCGGCTCGGCAGCGTTCTCATCCTCGGGTACATTGATGAGTTGCAGAATAAGAGGACGCCGAGTAACGATGCCACTTCCTCTGGGTAGAAAATCTCGGCCAACAATGTTTTCGAGGACAGATGATTTGCCTGCGGATTGGGAGCCAACGACAACCTATTCAAGCATGGTCAGCGACTGGGGTCAATTTTTTAGGAACCAAAGCAGCATCAACTTACAATTTGTGGAAGGTCAAGAGAGTCACTGCCGATGGTGTTGAAAACCAGGTCTTGCAATTTGTTGACAGTGATGAGCAGGTCCTCGCCGAGGGCTGCCATTGTAGCGGTTGTTGCGGAGGCGTTTGGGCCGGTAAATAGATGCGACAGATCGTGAGAGGCACTAGAGTTGAATCATGAGATTCCCGTCGACCGCCAAAACACAGACGATGGATTGCGCTTCGTTCTGCGTCGCTTCTCGGAATAGTTGGACTGCTGGCGTCGATGCGATTCACGTGTAGCCGTAGGTAGCCCTTGCGCTGTGTGGCACGGGAGTACGGGAGTGCGAATGTGTGGCGCGGCTTGCAAAATACCCACTGATGGGGGCAAAGCCACAGCAAAGGAGATGTTGTTGCTGTGCAGGAAGCAAGGCATAAAAAGAGGGGCACTATGCCAATCTCAGCTGCTGTGTGAACACGCACCCAACGACTTGCTTGTGCCTGACTGCTTATCAAGTGGCACGGTTCAAAATTTGCACAATGGCACACTGCAAAATGGCGCGCCAGTTGCGTCATTGATCTCTCCAGAAATAGGCGTCGTTCGACAAGAAAATCACTCTGGGGCTTGCTGTGGGCATCTAACAATGTATTGTCGATTAACACACACGCCTGTATGCCGGACACCAGCCACAGTACCGCACCATAGCCGTCACTAATTGTGGCGCCATAATTCCGACTGCTTTTTACCAGCATAACACTCACCCCGTCCATCTCATACAGACAGCTTCACACATCGAAATCATGAGTACTTTTGGAGCCCCAGGGCAGCTTCCATCGACAAAACCGGCACCGTACGTGACTTTATGGCGCCGGCACTTCCTCGATACACGGCTCTCTTGAATTAACATGTGATTTTCGGCAGGCCACAGCGCGGAAGTTTCCCACTTGATCACGATGGTAAGTTGCTGGCAGAGAGGTGGCCAAGTCATCTCTCAGTTGATACTTATCATGTCGTGACCTTAGGCGAATGCAGATCTGTCATGTCAGAGTATCTGGCATGTATGAAAAAGGCTCGAGGCGTCAATGAGCATGAATGTCGCACCCTAGCAAAGTCATATCTCTCTTGCAGAATGGATCGGTGAGGATGTCGCTACAGTCTACGGTCGCTTATACTTTTTGCTAAACAGTACCAGAAATCTAATGGCGAAGGATGACTTTAAAAACTTAGGTTACGCAGATACTTCGTCCAAGACGTCGGCGACTGACGGAGAACCCGAACAAGGCGTCAAGGGAGAACTACGATGGTAGTGCAACAGGGTTTTTTCTGTAAACTATTTCATGACCTGTATATTAATATATTTCTCCTTCATTTTATTTTCTCTCCCTTCATTCTTCCTGCCCAGCGGAGTACTGAACTTGAAACCCGCTGCCTGATAAGTGGTTGCCGTGGACGGTCGGTGGAGCGGTTAAGTCTTCATCAAGTTATTAGATGGCCCAACTATGTACAGTAGTCAGAGCGTTGCCTAGTCAACCCCCACTGTGACAACCCTAGTCAGTTCAGGCAAAGTACATAGTGATTATTACCCGACCTCGCTCCGGTTCACGAATATCTGGCGCCCAACTGTCGACACCCTTCCTAATCACTTTGAACCTTGGCTACCCCTCTAAATCGCCAAATACCAAAACTCACAACTTTCCTGGTCCAATCACGCGCAATGTTCACTTCGCGCGAGCAGCGGCCGCGCAAGGTGACGCCGCCATCACCTTCGTACATGAGCAAGGACCAGATGGGTAGGACGCCCGCGGGCGCAAAAAAGCGGCGGCTTTCCGACGTGCATTGCTGACCATTGCTTCCCTTGCAGCCAACTACCTCGCCGACTTGCGTACTAACCGAACGCCGCGGCCTGGAGGTGCCCGACCTCAACCTTCACATCCTACGGAACCGTCACGATCGTTCGCCGGACGATTTAGCCTCGATGCTTCGTCACTACAATCACAAACTAGCAAAAAACCCGATCATAATCGCGTGCCTTCTCACGCGCCGAGCGTCGGCGCATTCAGCATGTCATCTCGTCATTCTACCATGAGTGGTCGGGGCCGGGATTATTATCCAAGCAAGCCCACTGCAACGGGTCCCCTCAAGCCATCCGAAGTTGTGCCCACGGCCACCTACATGGAACGAGGTCAACGATGGATGGAAAAGGAAGAAGCATTCTCCCTGCGTGATGCTATGGAGCAGATGGATGTTCGGGACAACGCGGGCCGTGAGACCCCAGACGACGAGAGCCGCATATATCAGGCTGCCCTTGATGAAGCTGCGGAGCTGGTTTGGCAGCATCAAAACGGAGGCGGTGAATCCCCCCGTCCAGATGGTCCTTACCGCCACCGCCCGCATCTCAGAAAGAACAGCTATGCTCACGCTCGCACCGCTAGCATCGGTACTTACGGCAACGACATCGCTTCTACGGGCATGCGACGTGACGTTGGCTACCGCTCCGTAAGCAATAGTTCGAACGAGAGCGCAGTCAACAGTTCCAGCATTCGTCAGTCTTTAGATCTGAGCCAAACTACCGTTAGTTCCACTGGTCACGGCAGCCAGCGCCGCAAGACCTATGGTGGCATTGGACTCGGCAGTGCTTCAGGTAGCAGACGCAAAAGCAGCATGAACCGCAACATTAGCGGAGAGGTCAACAATCCCTTCTCTGCAGATCAGATTTGGGAAGAGCCTGGTGCCACGCCCAAACGGCCGAGTTCCGTTATGGCCCCCCCGTCGCGCCGAACTCTTGCCAGTGCGACGCAGAACCCTGCAGGCCAGCGTATTCCCGCCGTCATTGCCGAGGATGCTATGGCGAAGCCTAGAAATCGAGTCGAAATTCATCACAACCCTCCCAGTCAATCTCACAACGGACTCTACACAACCAATGCACGGACTACGCCGCGACACGATGATCCAGTGGAACGTAAGCATGGGGTTGAGGTTCGCAGTAAGGACATTCGTGAGGCAACGAGCATGCGACTGAAGGATCGAAGTGCAAGGCTTCCCGAGCCTAGTGCCGTTAGCGACAGTCCGGGCCGGCCCATTGTAAGCTTTGATACCAATTGGAAGCCCACGGGCGACACCACTGATGCCAAATCAGGCCGTCAGGCAAGCCCGGCAACGACATTCGACAGGCGGAAATCGCAGCCTCTCCCGGGCTGGAAGCTGGTGGATGTCCCTTCGATCCTTGTTCCTGGGCAAGGCTCACCGCGTATCCAACCAAGGGCCCAACCGCGGGTGCAGCCGCCGGCTCAAGCAGAGATCCCTACCATCAGCATAGGTGGTGATGGTGGCCCTCCAGGCAGCAATTCTATTCCAACAATTGACATCCCGACGATTGCTGTGGACGATGACACTCACAATTCCGGTTATGTGCCGACCATCAACATCCCGACTATCTCTGTGGGTGATAACGAAGATGCTTCAACTGCCAACATTCCCGTGATTGTCACATCGGACGGCAAAGCAGCTACCAGCAAATCAGCCGGCAGCAAGTTGGTTCACAATGCGAGGGTGCTTCCGACCCCCGCGTCCCGCCATATCAACCAGCGTCTGAACCCAAGGCAGCGTAGCCATTGGTCTCCTGCTCCAGACGCTAGGTTCCGAGACAAGACGCTGTGCCATGAGTGTTCGTTTCCTATCGAAGGTAGATTTATTGCCCTGGCCGGCGTCTCTGAGCGCTTTCATCCCCAGTGTTTCACGTGCTTTTCGTGCAACATTAGTTTGGAAGCTATGGAGATTAGTCCCGAACCAGATGTCGCGAGAAACGCGCGGTTAGACCGCATCGAGCGTCGGCAAGCGGGCGAGGAAATCGAGGAGGTGCCCGGCGCGACTGAGGAAGAAGACGGCGACGAGCGCCTCCGATTCTACTGCCACCTGGACTGGCACGAGCAATTTGCGCCGAAGTGCAAGCACTGCAAGACGCCGATCCTCGGCGAGCACATTGTCGCGCTCGGCGAACACTGGCACTACGGGCATTTTTTCTGCGCCGAGTGCGGCGATCCCTTTGGGCACGGCATGACGCACATTGAAAAGGACGGCTACGCGTGGTGCATCAAGTGCCAGACGAAGCGCACGGAGCGCCGCGCGCCCAAGTGCAAGCGCTGCAAAAAGGGCGTCGTCGGCCAGTACATTCAGGCTCTAGGCGGCGAGTGGCACGACGAGTGCTTCCGCTGCGCCGAGTGCAAGGGAGGGTTTGACGACGGACAGGTGTTTCCTCGCGATGACGGGAGTATCTTGTGCACAAGCTGCCGCATGATTGAGCTCAAACGATGATTGGTTATCGCAAAACGAACGCCTCCGCTCTTCTATGTTTGAAATTGCTAATTGTTATGATGATGTTACAACTGTATGTTTTGCATGTAGTTGTTGCGATCATTTCTGGCTAGTTGGAATTTGTTGACGGTCGCAAGCTGTTATATTTGGTATTTTGTTTACGCATAGGATTTGGTTTAGACATGTCGGTTTACGCATGGAGTTTCTGTTTGATGTTACAATACAAGCTCATCTTTTGGTTTTCGCACATGAATATTCGTACAAGTAAAACCATAGGATATTAGATGTGACTTTGTCTATCTTAAAGTCCTAATGGCCTCTGAGGTTGCAATAAAGTAGTGGTAGAATAAGAGCAGCAAACAGCCTATCACATGCGAAACAATTGTCGTCATTCAACGCGTTGTCAACACGCAGTGATCTTATTCGAGAAAATAGAAGAAAGCAGTGTAGACATTGTGATCCGAACTTGGTGGCAAGGACCATTCCTCCCAAACGCCGTTGTAGTAACGTCATCTCATACAGTTGTTATCTCGGGGTTGTCTCTTGTGGCTAAAGGCCAGCACCGCCGAGCTGCTCCTGGTGGACCTCAAGCGTGTCACCGTCCGCCATTTCAAGCTATGATTTCATGTTAGGAAGAAGACCCTTTTTAAATACAGTGGCCAAGTTCAAAGGATCTTGCTGCTGAAAATCGGAGACGGGCAAAGGGTTTGGGAGAGTAGACGTACATTGTCGGGCGTGTCAGTCGGCTGAACTCGCGTTCCATCGAACAGAAAACGCACAGCCGCCATCGACTTACCCTGGCGGTCGCAAAACGCCGTCATGAGCTTCTCAAGCTTGGTAGTGCGCTTAATCTTGAAGAAGATCTCGTTATGGTTGTCCGTCACCTTAATGTTTAGGTGTTCCGTTCCAGCGGCAGGAACCTCGCCGCCAGGAAGACCGCCGTTGTCCTCAGCCATTTTGTAGATGTTTATTTTCTGTGATGTCTCTGTACAAGTTGGTGAGTATTTGCGCCAGGCGTCGAGGGGTGCGTGGGCGTATGAGGAGTGTTGCGGGGGTGAAAGAGTTGCAGAAGTTGGAGAACGAAAGAGAAGTCACGACCGTACCTATCGGGCTGGCTCGTCGTTTGGCCCTCTTTTGGCGGGCGACGCTCGAGAGAGAAGGGTGGGGGAGCGTGTTCCTAATTGGCTGGACGGACTCTATTTAACTGGGGAGGTAAAGTAGGTGGCGACGCGCGGCTGACTAACAGGGAGAGCCGAATGCACTGGAAGAATGCTGGAGCAATGTGTTGGCGACCCCTGGAACAACAGCGGTGTTTATATAGGTAGGTAGCTCTGTCACTGAAACAAGAGCCGCACGGCGACGGGCGACGCTGTGAATTGCGGAGGCATCACAGCAACTTGAGTTTGCAACAGAAAATCTCACTTTCTGCTGACTTTCTGGCAATTATCCTTGATCAAGTGAATCATGCCATTCTTACCTCTCAAAGTTAAGAGTTCATAGCAAGCTCAGCTCCGAGGCAGTCCCCTTCGGTGGAGTAATACCGAGCCCTTCTGTTGCCTGCCTTCGCCAAAACTCTGACGTCGTTCAAGTATCACTTACCTTGATTCTCTGCGATCTCAACCAGCGCATAACACATTGACAAATTCATAGATATACTCTTTTAAACCTGTGTCAACCCAGTCATCCGACTAGTTCTACGCGGAAGCACTTGATAGACTTGAATCCCTCGCAGACCGTATCCGCCATGGTATGTTGCCGCGTCCACGGCATGCTTCTGGAAGAAGCTGCCCGGTCAGTACCTACCTATACTGACTTCCTCGCAGGTTGGGAAAGACGACGTCGAGGCCAGACCGCCTTGCCACCCTCGCGCAGTAAGTCGTCATCTTTTTTCAAGCCCGCAGTAGCCAAAGGCTGACCGTCGCACGACGTAGTGTGCGATTCAAGGTGTGTACAGTGCAACAGGCAATCGAGCTTCCACTCACGCACCCAGACTGTTTGACGAAAAATAATTACAACGAAGCCAAGTGCCAAGATGTTATCAAGGCTCTATACACTTGCTGTGAGTCCTTCTACGAGCGGTATGGTGACGATGCCTCGTCCCCCAGCTGTCCCAAGCCGAGTCTGCTTCGGCTCAAGATGAAGCAGTTGAACGAGCGCAAGTGAGGGACAGTCTTCTCCGTACTTGAATTTGTTCGGCGCTCGGAACTTCAAAGTTTGAAGTCGGTCATTCTTTGGATAGTGCATTAATAGTTATATTCATGGACCCTTCCCTGAGAACAGTGAAAAAACTCTTGATGTGACGCGCATCTTCGTTCGTCCACCAGTAGGGAGATATCAGGTAACGTTGGGATGAGCGCCTGGGAGTTTTTCTAGGCGATCATTGAGCACGCTAGAGATCCTCGTGGGACCTGAACAAGAATTGAAATGTCCTGTTCCGAGACTCTAAGATGAATGCCGATGACATTATGTGAAGAAGAAAGAGAAAAAGAGCACGCAGTGCTGATGCAAAAAATTGCTGTGCCCAAGTAAGGGTTGGCGCTCGCTTTGTTGCATATTGCTGTAACGGGTTCATAACCTGTAACACTGATCACGGAGATCAATTGCGAGGAAAGTCTGTGCCTATCAGTGAATACATTGTTTGTGGCGATTAGTAACCAATAGTCGTTCTCTCCTTATCTTTGCAATCAGAAATACGCAATTCATCCCGTGCTTCTGAGATCTGCTGCTAGAATTGTCCCGGAATGACTCGCAAGTAAATCGAAGCTACTGCGCAAATGGCTGTTTTACTTTATTTGTCTCGGGAGTTACGCCCATGTCACATAGGATGTTCCGAAGAAAAAGAGAATTATAAGTTGGCAAAACAGAGATTGATATCCACAAGCCTCAACAACAATCGTTTAATTCCATAAATCTGCTGTATTCCCGTAGTCCTGCTGCTGCCACTGCGCGTGTAGCTGTTGTCCCCACCCACTGGCGCCTACTTGGTAGCTCAAAGAGGTCGCCCGCCCAAAATATTGACCTCTGCGTTGCCTCGATTTGAGACCCTGCTCGCAAAATCTCGCCAGCAAGCCAACGCAGTGGCGCGAGTAGAGATTCGACGCACTATTCATGATATATCAGATCTGAGATTAGCGACCTGATAGTGCATATCTTGAACCGCACGCAAGTGGCACCTGCGTCACAACAAACGAGCAAGCTCCGACGAGCTCTGCGCAGCAGGCTCAAGTCTGCCAGCAACATCGCGCTGGCACGACGACGACACATCGCAGTGCATCAAACTAGCTTCCAATCCTAGAAAACCAAAACCACGTCGTATCGGGATAGGAAGATGGATCGATACACGGGCCCTGTTGAGGCAGGCCCCGAGGTCGAAGAATTCGCCAACGCGCTTGACGAATGCCTTTCACCGTTCCTCGCGCTGGCGGAGAAGAAGGAACGATTATTAGACCTTCCACGCATATATCACGAAAATGCCCTTCGACGGCTAGCGACGAAGAAACCGAAACGCGTCGGCACTAGCCACGATGACATTGATATGGATATCGACGACACTGACGAGACAAGCTCTGCTCTCAGCGCCGACGAGACAAAGCGTATAGAAGAGGAAATTCAGACGTGGGATCTCATTCGACGCCTTCTGCCTCTACGGCATGCCGCATTGAGAGCGAATCCCTTCGATGAAGGACAACACAATGGTGGCTCCGGCGACCTGCTGCGTGACTTTTTGCGACGCAACCCTGTCGCGCAAGAGCGCCACGCCGTCCTCCAATGGCTGCAGACGAATGCCGCCGCCGGCCCGGACATTGATACTATGGTAGAGGACCTGCAAAAGAATGCTGATCGCGGAGACGTCATCGCTCATGGCTGGCTACACACACGATCCAAGATCAAGCTGCGCAAGAGCATGACGGGCTGGTCCAAACTACTTGAATGTCAGACACCTAGCATCGCCGAATCGCATCTCAACTCGAATGGTGCACCTCTCGTGACGAACCTGGATCCCGACGCCGTGACTCGCCAAGACCGAAAGCTGGAACCTCAGGATGAGTACTTCGAGCGAGCAATTTGGCTAGGCTGCTTTGAGCACCTCCGCCGAGGAAGCAACTTGGAAGAGATACGCGACTGGTGCCAGGAGAGGACGGAGATGTGGCGAGCCGTCTCCATGTCCGCTGTCCTCTTTTCGTCGGATGAGAACCAGGAGAGGATTGATGCGGCTCCAGAATCTCTCGCACTGTGGCGTCGCATGTGTTATGCTCTCGCTCGTAACCGTGATTCCGATCAGCACGAGCGCGCTGTCTACGGTATTCTCTCTGGCGATGTGAGCAGTGTCGAAAGCGTAGCAAAGAAATGGGATGATTATCTCTTCGCGCACTACAACGCTCTGCTGCGAACACAGCTAGACTCTTTTATCCTCGGCAAATGTCCTGCGGATGTGGCTTCTAATCTGACCCAATCTTTCTCGGTGTTTGATTCTGTGCAGTTTCATGGTAATGAAACAGTCGAGAAGAGACTGATGCGGTCACTGGAAGCGAAGCTCACCATCAAGGATGAAGCACAGGAACCCACCAAGGCTCTCCAAGCGTCTCTCATTGCCAATGACACGGGCCACCACTTGTTCCAGCAAGGCCTGGTGATCGAACTTGGCAACCCTACTAAGAGCTTTACAGCAGCGATGGTCGGCGATGAGCTTGCCAAGCACAAATACTTTTCTCTGGATCAGCATGATGGTCTGAGACTCGTCACGCACATCTATATTCTTTACTTACTCATGGAGCAACAAGATGCCGATGATAACCTGCAAACGGAAAAGCAGCCACCAAACTGGCGCTTCACGCAAGAGTGCATTGTTGGTGCGTACGCTGAGTACTTACGTTACGCCAGCCTACAAGAGCTCATCCCTCTATACTGCTCTATCGTGGAAGCCCCGCGATGTTACAAGATCCTGTCCCAAAACCTCATCCACGAAAAGGAGCACGACCAGCGTCTAATCCAGCTCAAGCTGGTCAAGAAAGCTGGCATCGACGTTCTTCAATTTGTCCAGGAGCAAGCCAATCTCATGTATCACGAGCTCATCGTCGATCTCGAGCTGGCGCACCAACCGCCACCCGAGATTCATTTCAGGATCGTCGACGCTGGGCGCTCAACATCGCGCCAAGGACGTGCGATCAAGCCTGACTTTTTTGGTGAGGAAGAGGATGCAATCGAAACCAAAGATGAGCACCTCATCCGCTCTATAGAGTGGTTGGCCCTCGTTCACGAGAAGTGGCCCATGGTCTTTTCCATGGGTATTAAGGCGTACAAATACTTTCTTAGTAAGTCACGAAATTCTCGCCGCTCAGCAGATATTTGCTAAGCTCGATAGCGCACATGCACCTCAACGCTGCGAGACAGCTTATGAGGCGTGTCCCCTTCAGTGACATGCTCCGTAGGCACATGGAGCAGGACGAAGCGGAGACGCCACAAGTTGAAGATGTGCGATTTTGGGAGGACCAGCTGGAGAGAAGCAACATTCTGGACGAGAAGCCTGAGCAGGTCATTTCTGACGCTCGCAATTTCCGCGATCTTGAGGCTATAGTTGCAGCGCTTGACAGCCTGGAGACGATAGCATCGCTGGTGGTTCTTTCAGCAGAGTACGTAACCCTCATTCTAAGAACGATGTCGTCTGCTTACATGTTCCAGAATGCCTGCTACGAACCGGACATTCTGGACTAGTGTTGGCGATGGCATCAAGGCTGCCAAAGATAACATGCAACCACTTCTAAAAGGCTGGCTCGTTGCTAGCATAGCTGGTAAGTCTTTGGCTTCTCACTCCTGGAAAACCGGCGACACGAGTTGACAATGAAACAGAAGGCGACGAGGAACTGAGCAAAATCCGCCGCGAGTATCTTCCCGAGACGATACTCGCTTATATCAGCGCGCTGCACTTTGCGGGCACGGGCCTGTCGCGCGACAATCTGCTCGAGAGCATGGAGCTGGCGACAGTCGTGGCAGAGCGTGGCTCCGACCTGACATCCGTATTCTCGGAGACGAAGCGCATGACGGAGCTGGTTGAGGCGCTGGCGGCGTGCAGCAAGGCGCTGGCCATTGCCACGGGCGAGAAGCGCGCGACTGGGGCCAGCAGCAAGAAGCTGCGGGAGATGGGTTGGTCGCGGGACATTTGGTCCGTCAAGTCTTAGGGGACTTTGCTTTGCTTGAAGAAGAGTGGTCCTTAATACATTTCAGGATGCATTGAATAGGTGACGGGCAGAAGTCACGCGTTTGAGAATGTGAAAAGAGGATATTGGATCAAAATCTTCTGCGAACTGGAAAAGCGCTATCTGGCATCTTGTAATTGTTGACATTGATGTTGTACGGGACTCTATTTTCTTCGATTTTTCAAATAGCATGATACGCAAGGAAAGAATCCACTTACCTCATCTTTTGCGAGCCGTTCATTTACATCTTGTATAATCATTTACGTGGCCGTGTTAACAGCATGAATGGCTGGCGTTGCACACGTCACTTGCACCCAGCTCCGGAGCCCGCCCCCACGTCCACCAAGGGCGCCGTGGCGACGTCCAACGTCCAACCTCAAACAAGACCTCTACCAAATCAACACGCATCTGCCAACCTCTCACGTCCCCTCAATATTCTCATACTCTGACGCAAAAATTTACCGGAAGCACTTGTACAGAATTACAGCCTACCCGAATGTCCGGATACCACCCGGACCAGGCTGCCACGCCGCCCGCGCCGCCCCCGAAACCAGGCAGCCATGAGACGAGCCGCATAGCCACGCCCAGCGGCGCGGGCAGCAGCTCCGTTCCGCCGCTGCCACCTCCTCCGCCGGGATACGGCAACTACGGCGCGCACGAGCCCTCGCAGTTGCAACACGTGCAGGCAGCGGACGCCGAGGCGAGCGTGCAGCAGCAGCAGTTGGACATGCCGCAGCCGATGCCCGACCCTGGCGAGGGCTGGCTACCCGAGATGCTGCAAGATAAATCGTACGTCGCTAACCCCCCCCCAATCTCTTTCGCGACTTTGATTCTGCGACACATGGCAATAAGGCTAACGCTGCAGCTCACAGCATCCAAGACCTGGCCGCCATCCTGGCCAGCCCCGCGCTGCTGCAGGCGCTCACGCACGCGCCGACCGCGGCGCACCCCTCGCTGACGGCCTCGCACCTGGCGCTGACGTCGGCGCTGTCGTCCAACGCGGCGCTCGGAGCGCAGCTGAGCGGGATGGGCACTCGGCTCGCGGGGGCGCGGTCCGCGACGCAGGCGCAGCTTCTGTCGGCGCACGCGCTGGAACGGCAGTGGCGCCAGCGGCAGTCGGACATGGACCACGCGCTGGCGCCGTTCTCGCCGGCGGCGCTGTATCAGGCGCTCGCGCACGGCGTGCAGGAACAGGCGCAGGTGTGTCAGGCCATGGAGGACAGCTTCCTGGAGGGCGGCGGCGGCGGCGCTCGCGGCGAGGGCGCGGGAGGTGGTGGTGGAGGGGAGCTGCTGACGGAGCGGGAGGTAGCGGAGTGGGTCAAGGGCTATCGTGAGGCCAAGGTGCTGTATTACCAGAGGCAGGAGAGGAAGGAGAGATGGGATGAGGGACGGGTGGGAGGATGGAGGTAGACGGGGAGAAATCGTAGGCGTGTTGGGAATGGAAGTGTGGTCAAGTGCGGGCACAGAAATGATGCGTCTTGGCTTTGGTAACGTGCAGGCCAAAGTATTCTGATTCCGCGAATCTGTGTACATATTATGGCAGCGGCATCTAAACTCTCTTTTTATATTCAATACCCGGAAATTAGTATACCAACTCTACATCGTTACTTTTGGCTCAGCCCTGCTGCCTTCCGCACGCCTCTCATAATCATGTTCTCGTTCACGCGCAGCCTCACCGCGTGCCGCGTCTAGGTAGCATATTGTGCGCCCCCGTCGGGGTGGCGCGTGCTACGTTATCCAATTGAATCTTTGACGGGAACACGGGGAGCTTGGAGGAAGGGCAACACCGTTCATGGAGATCATTACACGTAGAGCCGAGACCGAGCCGCAGTCCATCTCGTGGTTTGTTGTCATTCTTTTCTTTCTTGTGTTGAGGAAAGCTAAAACACACCGAATTGACCTCTCTTCATGTCTGGACTGCGTGGGCTGATGGGCAAGGCAAACAGGTCGTCTTCTGTATCTGCCTGATGGCTCTGACGGGGGTCCATGCCGCCCCGGGCAGCGGCGTTGAGTGACATGGTCGCAAAGGAGGGAATAGCAATGTCATTTCCGTCGGGCGACAATGTGAGCGAGGGCGGATTCGATCCCGTAAATGTATTGGCTACGAGGTGTTAGTCAGTGCAGCACTTACCCATACATGGCTTGCTTACCGGTTGGACTGGGTAGCAGGTCGTCTGGTGACGTGGCCAAGCGCAATCCTTTGAGTTTCTCACCGAGTCGGTTAGATATGGGGGATATGGGAGATATGGGCGAAAGCGGCAGCGTAATATTGGGGGCTGGAGGTTTCAAAAAGGTTTCGATGATCCATTGCTTTTCGGAGTAGGCCATCTGAAGACCGATGCTCTCGGCGTTGGTCCTCATCTCGGCGTCCATTTCACGATCGAGTTCTCGCAGACGCTTTTTTGCCCATAGTGTGTGCAGCACACCGCGCGAGCCAGGTTCGGCATCAAAGCCTCGTGGGAATATAGCGGGCAGTGGCTTCACTATCAGGCTGGAGCGACCGCGACGAGTAATGGTGACGGTTGGCGGCACGGGAACATCCTCGGGCAGGAGAAAGTACACCCGACGGTTGCTGCCGTCTTGATCTGCGTCTCGCGCGGGCAGCAGAGTAGACTTCCCCGGCCATGAAACTTCCCAACCGGCATCAGCGTCGGGAACCGGGGCCTCGCGAGGCTGCTCCGAGTTAGAGTTTACGGCACCGGAGTCGGTATGCGGCGCGGCGGCAGCGTCGTCCGCAACATCAGTGGAGTCGGACTTCGCAACCTCTGTGACTTCTGTGGCTCCTGCTTCAGGCTGCCACTCCACCAAGAGAATTTTTGTTCCTTCATCACTAAACTCGAAGCGGGCCAGGTGAGCTGTAGCGATGGCCGGTGGATGGTCCGACTCGGTGGCATCAGACCGAGGAGCGACCGACACCGGATCCATGACCGCGACTAACTGCAACCGCGGCGGGGGTGGGTGAGGAGCTCCAGGCTCGTGGGGGGTGAGGGACGACGGGCGCGGGGTTCGGAGTCAAGTCAAGTACAAACGATGACCGAAGGGAAAAAGGTGTGGGATGCAAAGCAGTATACGGGTTGGGTTGTACTGGGACAAAGGTTGGCCGAGAGGCTGTACGAGGTGCAGCGCATAAATTCAGCAACAGTAGGTACGGCGTGATGACGAACGGCGGGGGGACTTTTGGTTAGAGGGCACGGCAGAGTGACAGTCGCACAACTATGGCGGCCCGAAAGAGATATTGAAAAATGCGTGCGCGTGGTTTGTGCAGAGTGGCCGCAGCTCAAAGGCGTCACAATGAGGAAGCGAGGATATGGTTGAGGTGGTGGTGTTGGGATCGGCGAGAAGCAGGCCCGGGTCGTTGCTTTTGGTAGTGAGTCAATGGTACACGCCACGAGGGTTTGCGGAAAGAGCTCAACTGTCAAACCAAGTTCAAGGGGTGACAGGACACATGGGCAACGCGGGGAGTCTCTAGGTGGTGGAGAGAAAATTATTACGAGAGGGGAAGCGCTGGTAGGCTGGCTGTATGAATGGCACCAAACGGGCTGATGTGATTGGGGAGGCGAGAGACGGGCGTGGCGGGCCAGCGGTTACAGAAGGAACTGCGCGTGTTGGTTGAAACGAGTCTGTCTGGTGATGTAGATGACGACCTTGGCGGGATGGCGTGGCGATGAGATTTGCACAAGAGGATGTAACAAAAAGTGAGGCTTTTGAAGACGAGGCAAATTTACAAGATGTAGGAAACGAGGTAGTTGAGCGCCGTTTGAAGCTCAGCTGGCTCGGCTAGGTGAGCTGCCAGTCGCCAGCTGCAAATCAGTCTTTGGCTGCCAGCTGCAAATCAAAGAAACGCCTTGATTGCTGTTTTGCAGGTGCTCGACCCCGTTGGCTGATGAGGCGCTCCCTGCATGTCTGTTTGCACTGCTCAACTGGCTCCCTGGGACGTCCACGAGGTTCATGCTCATGAGATACCTAGACCAAAGACGGAGAACCCTCCTCTACGTTGCATCAGCACCACCGCCGCCGCCTCGCTTCCTTTCGCGATACCCGCGTCTCGCGCATCACGTCGGTCGTTTGCCGAGTCCGAACCATTTACACGAAACGCTACGTCCGCCGCCCGCTCTCACCACAACAAAAACTCTATACCCCACACAGCCCGCAGTGGTGAATCTCGGCCGTGTCGATGTGAGCCAGCCGCTGTCTGCTTCAACACAATTTCGAACACTCGGACCGCCGGCTGCACCGCTGAACAATGAGAGGATTAAGAGAACCTAATATGTCGGCCCATGATCTCACTTTTCCCTCAAAAATTTATCCGAGACAAACAAAGTCATGACCTTTTTTTTTCTTTGTGCTTCTTGACGAACAGACCCCGCGTGAGCTTGGCTCATTTTCAGCCGCCGAGGCAGCACCGTCAAACTGACCCAGCTTAGCCCAGGGCAAGTCAATTCACCCCTCAATACCGCCGCGAATATCCCCATGCGGCTCCCAAGATCGAGACTAGCAGCGAGGCCATTCGGCCCGGACGACTTGAATCATAATTCGTTTGGCAATCGGAGCTTTGGTTGTTCATCTTTTTCAACTACATAAGTCCTTGCATAAATAACAGAGTTAAGTCGCTCTCTAAGAACAACACAATGCCCTTGTTTCCACGAATGCCCGAGACCTGCATTGCGCAGCCAATCGCGTTTCATCTCCACAGATTCTGCTTGTACCCTTCTATTCTCGTCCGTCCCTTTATAGATTAAGTCCTGCATGCCCCAGAGAAGCGGCGCCTTTTCGTTCACTACCCCAGCTTTAGCCGACGCATGTCAGGAGTTGCCCAATTCGGACGCCCATTGCAGCTCATTACGTACTGGATGCCATCCGACGGCAACTTCCACAGTGCACCCTTCTACCGGATTTACTTCGACGCTGGACAATGCAGTTATGAAACGGCCAGGAGAGGTTTGAGAGGGTTTGGCATTTTTGAAGTGCCGATACACTTGCGAGGACAAAAATAGGGGGGAACCTTTTCGTATAGCCACTCACGAGCCACAGCCAACCATCCCTATCCATGGTCGCCATCTCAGAAACTAGATCCATCGGATCTTGTATCACCTGCTAAGTCCACCCCTCTGTATGTAACGATACCGCCGGGCTGATATTGCAACACGCGATGGCGACCATGATTATTGCATCTATTACACCACGATCGGCCCTTTTCGATAGCCCCTCCGTGCGCAGACCTTCGGATGGATGTAGCCCCACGGCCGTTGCGTAACTGACGAGAGTAGATTGCAGCTTTACCGAAGCCGGCCGTGCACAAGTCGAAACATTGATACGAGGTAAGAAGCAGACGGTGATATCTCCCGAACTGCAGCACCGACAACTGTTGAATGACCAGAACATGAAGAAGCTATTTCGAAGCCATGCCTTGGCCCTGCCAGTCTCGCCCGCACCCTTCTATACGTATCTAAGATGGAAGCAGAGCAGTCGAAACTGACTTCTTTCTTCTGTACTAGCTTCATTCTTCTGACCACTGAAACAGAACCGTATCTGCTTAGGAGTTGTTTACAGCCTGTTTCAATAGCTTCCTTAGCAAGTCATCAATAACGTGCTCACTCGCAGGCGCACTAACACCGTCATGATTTGCTGCCACACAAGTTGGGTGCGACCGACTCTAGCGTCGCCCGTCGTATCCTGGGACCCCTTTTGGCCACGTCCATGGACTTTGAAGTTATGCAGAGGAGCTCGTGGTGACCCCTTTCTTGCGCCCGGGGTCACACTAGGCAGACCACGGTGTTACCGCATATCCTCTGATATCAAGTGAATGTTGGGGTAGGCAGGAATAAAATCACTGAAGCACTCGTTTCCTCTTGCTGTCATGATACAGTATCATTGCAGCAAACAGATGACACATGCCCCATGGGTAATAAGGCCCGAGAAAAAGGGTCTCATCGGGAATCATCAATGCAACGGGATTCTGGCGGTTGATGTAGAGCAATGCCGCACGGGCTCATTTTTCGCAGAGGTACTTGCAGATGAGATACTGCGAATGTACGTCGCATCGCAATCTCTGTTGCCTTGAATGCAACTGAGGTAGGCGTGAGTAAATAGAGATTACTGGTAGAGTTGATACTGGCGAATATACGGGGTACAAAGATGGCAATAAAACACAAATGCTAGTCGATAACACGGGAAAGAAGAGAGAGGGACGGGCGGTCTGGCCAGAATTTCCCGCGGGCTGCTCAAATTCATCAAGTGCCGAGGAGTGGCTGGTACAGAGAAGGTCTTGTTTTTGTCTTTGATGGGAATGCTACCAGGACGGTGGGTGTCTTGAACATTTTGGTTTGGAACTAGTTGAGGTCACCGAGGCCTTCTGCTTCTCGTTGAGCTAGCACGGCAGTGTCGGGGCAATTCAAGTCCCATCTTTTCATTGAGGTTAACCTCACACACCTTGGCGCAGGGCCTTTACAATCGCTGGACATGGTGGAATAGGGGCCGTGGCTCGTGACGTCGGTTTGTGGTTGATTCGTTGCAATTCATGTCGATGGGAAAATAGAGGCCAGTTGCCTCGCTGGAATTCGCCACACCGTCGAGACTGAGATTTGATGCCTGGCAAATAGGAAAAGCAGTGCAGTGTAAATCTGTCACTCATCTGGATACGAACCGTCTCACTTTGTTACTTGGCTGTGCTTCCAACATGATAAATAGAGTTGAGTAACCTTGAGCAGCCATTGAAATCTGCTGGTTAAAGCGGCGACGCGCTCGTATCGATTGCGTGAAGCGACTGTCGGGATACAAAAATTTCCGAAACGATCTACAGTAGCAAATTTGCAAACCACTAGATAAGTAGTAGGTCGGAAGCTTGGGATATAGAGAAGAGGACAGCACATGTCTGATCCAAGACAGGTGTCTCTCGAGTGTGCCTGGACCTGGAATAAGGGGAGGGTTACAATGATGCCGCGCTTTTCGTTTCTTACCCACTTCTCCGGGCATTGGCTCCTGGTTAATACCGGTCGATCCTCTGGAGCGAAAAAGGCGTTGGTCGGCCAATCATGCAAAGCCAGTCGGAAGAAGGTCCAAAAGAACATGATCTAAAGCTGATTACGACAGCACAGTCAGCTTGGGCTCAAACCTGGTGGTACTGCGCCAACACGGCAGACTGGCACTGTACCAGATCTACCAGTTCGGCGCTTGAGACACAGGTTTGGCCATTGGCGGAGAACGACCGGAGTACGGCTGCGCAGAGTGGCTGTCGCCCTTGTTTTTCCTTCTCGTGCGTGGCATAGTCTTGGATCGTTATTATTAGTATTAGTATTAGTATTAGTATTATTATTATTATCACTATTATTATTAGACCTGTTCAGTTTTGACGTCTGTGTGTGGGATCTATCGTTTGCAATACCGTTGTGCGCGTCTTTTATCAGGAATGCTGCATGCAACATCAATATTGATGTATAGATAAACAGGATGGTAATTATCTGCGGCTCCACGAAATGGCGCCTTTTCGGGGGCCCCTGCGCGAAGAACAGGGCCGATGTCCCTGGTGGGAAAAAAAATTGAGTAGATTGGCGCAGGAGGGAAAAAAAACAAATGTGAGAAGAGGAGTGGGCAGGCAGTTCTTGTCTGATAACGAATGGAGGGGTCCTGAGGCTGGAGTGAGCCGGGCCGACAGGACGTTTGAACGGGGTCCTGTTTTGTATTATTCCATTATTCCATGGCGTTGCTCTCTTTTTTTTTTCTTGGCTGGATGGGGCGCCGCGTTTGATCAAGGTGACTTGTAACTAAGGCATCGCCGCATTGCAGTGCCGGGGTACGTGCTGTTCACACGATTTCTGAGCCATCGTCGTAACTAGAGAGAACCCTTCTCTGTTGCCGGGGCGGGACCATTGGAGATTGTGAACCTGGATTGACGGCGGGGATGAATGCCACAAAAGAGGAAAATCACTATCAGTGAAAGAATTTTCACATCCATTAAGCCTTGGCCTGTCTACGAAACACGCTTCGCATCTTCTGTCCATCGAAAATGTCAAAGTAAAAACTTGGAATGGGGCCTTTGAGCCTACGTGACGATGTCGAGGTGGCTGCAACACTGCAATATCTCGATGTCCTGTGACGAGTCCCTCCATTGAACGTATTGTGTGCATATAATTACTAGGTACGAATGTGTAGAACAAGTCTGATACCGATGTAGGCAGCAGGTAAAAATGATGCAGATATCACATCGGGGCTTGCTTTAGGCGGAGCGGTGGGCTAGGCAAGATGTTTAGAAACTGGGCCCCGAGACAAACATGCTATGTATTGATCATTTACTTCAATCAAAGCAGAATGGGTTTGCTTCCGAGGCAGAAACAATGTCTGATAAAGAGCAACACGTGCAAGCCTGGTGGTGCCAGAACGGCATTGGTGGAGTGCAATAAGGAAAACCATTAATAATACTCCGAGTCGTTGACGGAGTCAAGCCTACGAATAGGTACACATAATGTAAGTCATTACCAGTAGCGCTGTGAAGCAGTACTGTTTAGCAACGGCAGTGTATCAACCAGAAGCTGGCGACTGGAAAAGGAATCACTGCTGCAAGATGGCAAGAAACTGGTATCGGCAGAGCAGAAACCAACAAGGAATGGGCTTGTTCGGCTGAATATCAGCCCAGAGGACCCCAACGTCGCATAGGTGCCGCTTGGCACTTGAAGCACTGCATCCAATTCGAGAAGAAATGGCGGCTCTGGTGGTTAATTATTACATAGCACAACCAGTGATATCAACAGGAAAAAGCAAGGAGAGGGGGAGGGGCCGTAGACGCGGCCGGAACGCCCCAATCTGGTCAAGCCGGAAGTGTACTCCGCAGGTTGCCCATAATTAAGTACCATTTCGCTGGGCGGCCGTGTAGACTGGTACTTTTGCGGAGGGAGCCTATTTCTTTTCTTCTGGGCTTTGGGCTGGGGGGGCCGCCTCGACGCATCCCCACTATTACGCCGGCTAACGGCCGTACTGGAAAGACACTCTGCGCGCGCTGCTCGCTGAAGAGGTCCTGCACAAATATATCCAAAGGACCTGCAGGGCTCCAAGGGCCCGACTTATCCGTCTCGGGCGTCTGATACCACCCCCCCTTCCATCATCGTGATATTGGACACGATCTTTACGGTCTGCAACGATCGTTCGACTGGGACGAGTCTCGTTAACGATTGTCCTAGAGAGGCCGAGTCGACTGCGAATTTCCCCGAGATTTTCAAAGCACTGCTAGTTGGTATTTGGGTGCAGATAGGGAAGCACTCCCGCCACATATTCCCACCCCCTTTGTCCACCCCCATCTTTTCCCTGCCCATCTCGCCGACGCCCACTTCCACTGTGCTGCTTTTCTCGGTCTTCTTTGGCCCCGTCATAGTCTCCGCCGTCCACACACTCCTAGTCCCACGCATTTTCACCACCAAACGGCCCGGGGGCCTCGCTTGCTGTCGTCCTCCTTCATCTTCACATCTCACATCCGCCAACAAACACCGACTCTCTAGAGAAGCTCTATTCTTTCCACGCCTGCATTCTCTCCGTCTCCCTCGGTACTACCTGACGTACGCTTCATTCGCCACACCCTCTTCCATAGAAAGCGATCTGTTGCTCCAGTCTCACCCGGTCCTTGGTTCTCCTCTTACCCTCGCCTCTCTCTTCTGGTTGATCTCTTCATCCAGACGTCTCTTTTTGGCGCTCGACGACCACCCCAGTCACCACCATCAAATTTAACAACCATCGTTGCAACCGTTTCTACTCCCCGCTCGAGAACACCATCCCGGACCGACACCGTCGTTGGCTGAACAGAGGAATCAATCAGAGGAATCAATCATCGTTGCCAGCCCGGTTCTTGAATACTTTCGCCGCAGCCGCCCTTCCGCCCTTCCGGATCTATTAAAGTCGATACTTCCCTTACCGCCATCGAAACAACATATTCCCTGCGTAGGGACAACATGATCACCGTGGTTCTCCGCCTTGAACTTGAACTGTAACGAATCCAAAAGTGGATTCGCTATCGAGCCGGCCAACGCCTGGCCACTCGTCACCCCTACCGACAAGCACACTCTCGATCCGGCATCTCTTTGGTAAATTTGTTACCTAGTCGCTCGCTCAACCGATTTCTCGGTATCGACACATCACGTCAAACCAACCATCATGGCCGAAACGCAGACTCCGGCGCGCTCCGTCGCTATGGATCCTCCTCACATCACAGAGTTCGCCTCGAAGCGCTACTTTGAAAAACTAAATCAGCTCAACGCCAACCAGACACAAAGCGAGACAGCCGAGTCATCAGCAGCTGCCACAACAAATGTGTCCGCCATAGCGGCACTACCTTCGTCAACCTTCATTCTACCTCTGCGCGAATCCAAGAATACTGATGCTCAGGCCAAACCTGCGGAGCTGAAAAAGGACAAGAGTCGTTTCTTCAGTATCAGACAGAGAGTTTCCCTGCGCCACTCCAAACCTGCTGTCCCTACCTTTCTTCCTGCCGTTGTACCCGAGCCTGTTTCCGTCCCTCAACCTGCTGCCGTTGCCGACACTACCACCAGCGCCATACCCTTTGACCAGCTCTTCCTCGCCCTACCCAACGAACTGCAGATCCAAATTGTTTCAGCCCTCCCACTCACTGATGTCCTCAATCTACGTCTCACCTCAAAGCCGTGGCACACCCTCATCACCCTCAACGAGGGCCCAATCGTGCGATACCACGTCGAGAACCATGTCCCCGCTTACGCCCTCCGCTTGTACCCCATTAATGTCTCCGCCGATTACAACTTCCACTCTCTTTGCAGCATATGGCATCGTCTGCATGTTGCCGCCAAACTGGCCTATCTGATGTGTGACTGGATCACCAAGGACATCTTCCTTCAGCAAACCGAGGCCCAACAGAAGGCATTTGCACCACAACACGAAATCATGCGGCGCCGACTCATACCCCTACTTTTCACGATCTTCCACTTCTTCGAAACATACCGTAAATTACATCTCAAACACATTACCAACAATCATGGCCACGGGTTGCGGCGTGAACCATACACCCTAAACCCCATCGAGAAGGAGATCATGGATATGTACGACGACCAAACACTTTTACGAGTGCACGAAGTGTTTCCCCTCGTAATATCATCCTTCTGCCGCCGTCTGCGACCACCAACGTATGTCGGTCGTGTCGAGAGATCGTTTCGAGGTTACCTGCGCGACAAGCCTGCTGACGATGTGCACGTTGCTATTCTATGTCTGGGTGGTCTGCGACAGGTTGAGAGGTTGTGGGAAATCAAGGGATACAACAGCCGAAGAGTAGCTGTCGATGTGTGGTACAGCGGTCTCACAAAGCAGCCCATCGCCGAAAGCCAAACCAAAACTCGACTCGCAGGGCTGCGTGGATTTTCCCGGAAAAAGTCGACAAGCGGTGACCATACTGTGCATCGCTCATCGTTAAGCGAGTCCCTTCATAGAGTGCGCAGTACGTCAGCGTCGATTGATGCCACCGGCCCCGGCTACCTTGACCCCAACTGGGTCTTCCACACAAGCTTGGCCGCCGACGTGCCAATGGCACCTCTGGACGCCGAGCAGGCCGACAAAATTCTGCACGACCTGCCGGTTCTGCAGCAAATCTGGCTCACGACCGCCGAGGCCCTCATCCTGGAACGCAAGATTGTCCCGCGCATGCAAGACATCAAGCGCAATCAGCAAGTCATGCTGGACCTCATTCGCCAAGACGCTATGAAAGAGGAAGATGAGTGGTGGTATGGACGATACAACCCAGAATCTGTCCGACCGCCACCCGGCGCTGGTGCCGCAGAAGACGACGCGGACTAAATCGTTTCTTCAAAAGAACTTACCAGATTGGCCATGCCTGAACCGGCGTCTTGCACCATGCCCAAACAGTTTGCTCCCGACAAACGTCCGGAGTGGTACTGTAGAGCCATGAAGTAGTAGCTCTTGCGTCGATGAACCCACCCTCACATGCCTGGTTTGCACCACCGAAGAGGCGAAGCCTCTACGTTTATGCATTTTTTGTCCCCTCGTCCGCAGACAAGGATGGTGGGCTTTCTCGCTATCCCATCCTCGTTTCACCACCACTTCGAATACTACCATGTCCGCATACATCGGCGTTTTACTTGCCTTTTTGTTCCCATCCCGGACACATTTCGAGGAAACATACTTGCCAAAGTTTATTTTTCCTGGTTCAACGTCCCTGTTTTTACATACAGCCTCTCTGTTCTCACTCGCTCATTTCTTGTTCTCATTGCTTGGATATCAATAGCGTGGCACCCACATCACCGCAGATAAAAAAAAACTGTCTGTTTTTGGTTGGGCTTGGGATTCGAATCTTTTTTCCCTCACATCATGTTAGCGTTGTCGATTTATGTTACTTCATCTGATAGACGCGGGCTTGCTAGGATCAGACGATGCTCTGACAAGGTGTTGTTGCTCTGGCTGCACGCAAGCTTTTTTTGCTAGAGCTTTTCTTCTCTCGTACCTATACTCTGTAGTAGTATTTAGCGGTGGGAGTGGGGAGACTTGAAACGATACTCTAGGAGGCGAGACCTGGAATCAAGTGGACATTCAAACACGAAATATTACATTCCTTTTTTTCGTTTCGCAATCTAGGTGCATGTCTGACCCAGACGTTCAGCTTCATCAGACGTTGAGTGCGCATGGCCGAATTGTGGTCAAAGTGTTCAACATAATGTTATTTGTCGCGTCAACGCATAATATGTATCGAGATATCTCAAAAGAATCCACCGTGTCAAAAATAACAAGGCACCGTGACCTGTTCAAATCCATCGATAGCAAATTGCCCTCTACTTTGTGCCACATGTTTTGTTGCACGCGCAATGTTCCTATCCCTCTCATTTTCCATATAGTATAATCAGCCAAGACATCTTTTGCGAATATCAGCCACTCCCCCGTTTCGGTAAGACTCTGAAACGCAGAAGAATAACGCCCCGGCAGAAAAAAGCAAGGAGAATAATAGCAAAGATGGTATCTCGTGGTCCCCTTTTTTGTTGTTGTGCAAAGCAACTTGAAATAAAAACCAGGACAAACATCGCTTCCCTCCCAGGCGCTGGAAATCACGCCGTCGCATATTAAATGTACAGTTGATGACGTTTTCGATCCAAGAATTATCCCGCACCAATCATTGTCGTTGCTGCTGCTGTTGCATCGATTGGTACATTCGATGTGGCATATTGGCCTGCTCAGTACTATTCATGGTCTCCATCTGGCCCGTAGAGCCGCCAAAAGGGTGATTTGTATGATCAGGGACTCGCGCACTGCTCATACCGCCATAGTTCATGCTCATATAGGTTCGTGCTCCATAGTTGGGCGGGAAGGGGCTGTTCATGGATGGCGACGCTCCTGCAGAAGTCACCGGCGGAGCCCGCCCCGCGAAGCCAGCCTGGCCCATACGAGAGCCATCCTGTGTGATTTGTGCATTCTGGCTTGCGGGTGATGGCCGTTGCGGATGCTGCATGGCGGCATCGCCAGACGGAGCGCGAACCATGTGACCTTGAAACATCGGGCTCTTACCGCCGCTATTAGCCTGGCCGAATTGAGTAGATGGATTCGCTGCCGTGTTCATATCCACAGAAAGCCGTTGCTGGTTCATAAAATGCTGAAGCTGCTGCGCCTGTTGGTGCTGCTGCTGATTGTACATGACGCTGCGTGATAGTCCGTTTCCTGACAAGTCCATCACACCAGAAGGTTGTTGTGGCTGATTACCTCCTACGACTGGTGACTTGTGTTGCCCTGGCTGCTGTCCAAAGGGCTGTTGCTGTTGTTGATTGGGCTGTGGAGGAAAAGGCTGCTGTTGCGGCTGCGGTGGCTGTCCTGATTGTTGGCTATACTGCTGCTGCTGCTGCTGTGGCTGAGGCTGTCCAAGGCGACTAGAAGGTTGACTTCTTGCGGCAGGTTTTCGATGAGGCGGCTGCTGCGCGGGGTCAAAGCTGCCGGAAGCCACCATTTGTTGAGTTGGGCTCTGAAAGCTGGAATTCTGAATCGGCGACTCGGACGACGCTATCCCAGGCTGACCACCCATTTGCGGAAAAGGGGCACCATCCTTAGAGAAGCGCCTTCGTTTGCCATTGGAGTCTGTGGCGGACGCGTCGTCCTGGTGAATCCCCGGGGGCATGGTTGTGTTGCTGACTGACAGGTCGGGTTGTTGTTTGTCAGTCTTGCGCTTGCGAGACGGTGCAGGGCTTCCATCTTGGCCAGGCTGCATCCCTACGGTGGTCCAGCCACTTTGCGTTTGCGCAGAACTTGGCTCAATCATACTGGAGAGACCGAGAGGACCAGAGGATGGCCGAGCGCCATCCTGGGTCAAGGACATGGAGCTGGGCAGTTGACCCATGGGAGACATGAAAGAATCTTGAGACTCGTCAGCGTCTTGGCTTGGAGCATTTTCTGCACCGCTAGGAGCAGGATTTTTAGGCTTGTTCCTTGAGCCCTTGGGGCGACCTCGCTTCTTCCCCGGCGTACCAGCATCTGACTGGCCTGGTGTGCCTTGCTGTGACGGCTGGATCTGTTGACTGGACCAAGGACCAGTGGTGTTAGTCGGTTGAGAGCCTTGCAGCGCCATGGGGTCGGCATCGTTTGGAGGCTGGTCTTTATTTTTCGGTTTGCCCTTGCTGCCCTTTGGCCGTCCGCGGCCTCTCTTGACGGGCGCGGCAGGTGCATTTGGGTCGGCTGCGGCATCGACAGTCGCATCAGTGCGGTTAACACTCAAAGTGCCATCTGGCTGTGCCGTTTTCTGCGATGGTGGCGGTGGTTGAGTCGATACTGCCAGAATCCGGTTCGCCGAATTGGAATTCGGAGGGGCAGAAGCCGGCGGTAGCGATGAGGAGTGGTCTGCGGAAGCGGGGAATATTTCGGCCAACCAAGAGACAAATTGCGAGCCGGAACCGTTGGATTGATGGCTTTGAGGGAAGTGAGCTCTGGTCTCGGGGGCAGGAGCTGTAGGCACGCCTCCGAAAAAGGCAACAGCTTTGCAGAGCTGTTCGGTGATGGCGACAGGGTTTACAGAGCGCAGCAAGGTGAGCAGGCGAGCTTGTTCAGTCTTGGCCTCCTTGGGAGACAAACCGGCCGGTTGGGAGACATGAGAGGGGTCGCCATCCTGAGGTGGCCAGGCGAGCTTGGAGCGCTTAACTGACTGATATCCAGCCTGGTTCGCAATTCGAGCGGCGGCTTCTGTTCCTTCACTGGTGCGCTTGGCGGCGTCATTGCGCATGGATTTTTCTGGTCGGCCTAAATCGATATGCATGACAGCAAAGTTGCCATTTTTGTTGTCGGCCATGCCCTGCAGCTTGCTGGGAACAGGATTTTTGACACGGCCGTCGGTAGTTAGAAATGACGTCTGTCCATTGAAATCGGCGATGTCTGGGAGTGAGGAAAAGAAGGAGCAAGATGTTAGCAAGATGGGGTGCAGCGAGAGAGGGAGGGGGGCGGGCGAATCAGCGACTAGACTGAAGCAACGTACGGCCGTGCAAGCCGGGAGCCGAGTGAGGCTCGCCGTGGGAGGAAGACGGCTGATGGGGGCTGGGTGTCGCAATGATGCCGGCTGGGGCCGGGCTTGGGACGGCGGCCGGTTGACGAGACGTTGTAGGCGGCGCAGGCGCGAGGCGAGGGTTGGAGTTGATTCGGGAAGCTGATCCGTCAAGTTAGGGAGGGTGAGACAAAAGGGCAAGAAGCCAGGTCGCAAGATGTGTAGGCGATGACGAGGCAGTGTAAAGAGGGAAAAATCGATGCGACTGGGGGAGGGAGCAACCAACGCGAAACAGAGGCCATGGCTGTGAGATGGAACCTGGTCCAACGCGACAGCCCAGCGAGAAACCCCCCGCTATAATGATGGCCTGAGCCTTCTTAGGCCGGAAGCCTGAACGTGAGCTTGGGCCCTCGGTGGCTGATGAGAGACGGTAGCCCGGTTTGGGGGGTGATGATGTGCGACAACAAGCGGAAAGTCATGCCATTGCGTGGGAGGAGATGTCAATTGCGAGGTGGGAGGTGCGGCGGCGGCTGTGGTGTATTTTTTTCTGTGGTGTACCTAGGCTGACGAACGACGGGGTGACGGGGAGAGAGGAGTACCTACGTGTAGCACTCAGGCAGGAGGGACTAAAAAAAGCAACAGCAGCGTCGGGCTTGGCTTTGGCCTTTCTGCGGTTGAAATTTTTTCTTGGGCCTTGTTTACAGGCTTCCTCCAGAGACTAGCTTGAGCCCGAGCGAACCGGCCTAGATGGCATAGGTAGGATACTGCTTGTGCAATTTTTGCGAGTTACAACGGAGCCAGGCGGCGGGCGGGGACGCATGAGGACGTTTGCTGAGGCTGGGAGTGGCTGGTGCCGCTCATATCTTGGCCTGGGCAGGTTGTACCTACAGTGGGTCCAAGTCAATTCAGCGCAGATCACCACCAAAACGCCATACGATGCTGCCACAAGTAGGTACCCGGAGGCACTCAGCTAGGTATCTAGGTACGTGGCGGATAACAAGAGCTGGTACAAGAAAAATGCCGCTGGAGGCTGAAAGCTGCGGGTGTGGTGTGGTGCGTGCAGCGCTGTAACATGATCAACGGCCAACCATCGGGCAAGCCGGCTGCTACCAGTAATTATTATAAGTGTACCTAGGTAGACGCCACAGAACCCCCGCCACAGCAGGTTGTGCCACAGCCTGTGCCACAGCACCACACCTGCCAGCGGGCTCTTCGTCATTGTTCAAGCTTCATCTCGGCCCGCGACGACATACGACTCCTACACCCGCAAATCATCTATCTTTTGATCCTCCGCACGCCAAATCTCGGTTGCTGAACTTGAGGTTCAAGCCGAAGTCTTCTCGCACCTCCTGCGGCCTTGTCCGTTTCCCCGTAACCCCCCTCCTCTCTCCCACGCAGAGCTGTACGTAAGATGTCGGCCAAGTACGCCGTAGTCTCGCTGCCCCTCAGCGCTTTTGACTCAAGCGACCGCGACGACGCTTTGTCGTCCCTCCGTGGCACAGTTGGCGACCATGGAAAAGTTGTGCCCTTCAAGATTCCCGACTTCAAGATTGGCACCCTCGATGGACTAGTACAGCACGCCGACGACTTAGCCAAGCTCGAAGCCAACTGCGAGGCCGTCGTGGCCAAGGTTGCCGATTCTCTACACTCCGTGCTCGACGGCGACCCGGACCGACTGGCTTCCTACAAGATGGTCAACGATAGTATGGTCTGCCGATTGCCATTGTCCTAGACGCCGCTGACAGCTGAGGCAGAGCCCACGGACCACTACCTCAGCAACTTTAACTGGAACAAGGTCCGATACCGTTCCGACAAGCCTCTCAGCGAGCTTATTGATACTCTACAAAAGGTTGCACTTGTGCAAAAAGCTCTCGAGGTATATTATTGCTAATACCTCAGCAGGAGCTGGTTACCGTCGACAACGATGTCAAGACCAAGTTCAACCAATATAACGCTGTCAAGACGAACCTTGCCTCTCTGCAGCGAAGACAACAGTAAAGTCTTTCGACCATGATTCAAAACGTTTTCTAACGTGATTAGGGGAAATCTTGCCACCAAGTCCCTGGCCCCCATCGTCGACCCCTCATTACTCGTTACCGACTCCGAATACCTCGAAACCCACCTGATTGCGGTGCCCAAAAACTTCAAGAAAGACTTTCTCAAGGAATATGAGACATTGGCGCCCATGGTTGTCCCACGCTCCTCTGTTGAAATTGACCAAGACGAAGAGTTCACCCTGTTTGCCGTCACGACGTTCAAGAAACACAGCGCCGAATTCCTGCAAAAATGCCGCGAGCAGAAGTGGACACCTCGTCAATTTAAATATGTCGAGGGTGGCCGTGAAGAGGAGCAGCGCGAATTAGATCGCGTCACCAACGAGGAACGTAAGGTCTGCGGCGAGGCTCTGCGCATGGGACGTACCGGCTGGAGCGAAAGTGTCATGGTTTGGATGCACGTCTTGACATTGCGAGTGTTTGTTGAAGCAGTCCTAAGATACGGCCTGCCTCTAGAGTATCTATCGGCGCTGATCAAGGTGAGCAACTTGATGGTCAATTGGGTCTAAGCACAAAGTGATGTTAACACGATGCAGACGACGACGAAGCAATCGGACAAGGTCAAGGCCTCACTTGACAACAAATATGCATTCCTAGGCGGCAATGCGTTTGGACGGGATAAGCGCGGACGCGTGACAAAGGACGACGCGGCATTCAGCTCAGAGATGGCGGCAGCGGGGCTGGCGACAGGCGAAGGCCAGGAATACACAGCGTACGTGTATTACCAGGTGGAGTTTCCCTAGACTCACAGCTCGAGCGCGGAGAAGATTGTACTGTATGGAGCCTATTATCGGCCTACGGGCCACGACTTCTTTCCAGTTTACCTAGACGTTTTGATTACGACCCTTCTCATTATGCGGGAAGGGGAGACGCCCGACCCCAGCATTGATGTGTCGCGTCATTCGACTTGGCAAGATTGCGTAGATGTACGTGACTGGGGCACTGATCCCTTGTTGGATTTTACTCTTTAATGTTTTCTCAACCAGCTATACATTTCAAGCCGTCTTGATGTAGCCCTTGTCTGAGAGCCACTTTGTGATTTGGGCCACACACTCCTCGACGGTGTTTTCGTGGGTCTTGATGGTGATTTCCGGGTTGGAGGGCTCCTCGTAAGGGGCCGAGATGCCGGTAAAATCCTTAATCTCGCCGGCGCGGGCCTTTTTGTAGAGGCCCTTGGGGTCGCGCTGTTCGGCAACCTCGAGGGGCACGTCTACGTAGACCTCGACGAAGGTGAGGGGCTCGTCGGTGCTGCCGGCGGCGACGGCGGCGTGCAGAGCGCGGGCCGAGTCGCGGTCGGCGCGGTACGGCGAAATGAAGGAGGTGATGGCAATGGCAGACGAGTCGGCAAAGAGCTTAGCGACCTGTTCAGGGGTTATTTTGGTAAGAAGCTGCCTTTTGAATACGAGCAAGTTTCGAATTGCGCTCTGGAGTTTCGCAAGCTCAAAGCGAGCGCAGCGAGGAGCAGGTGAAAAAAAAGAGAAAAATAGTAGAAAAAAAAAGAGGGAGACTGACTTCGGCGATGCGGCGAATATTTTCGTTGCGATCCTTTTCAGAGAAGCCAAGATCCTTGTTGAGGCCGAAGCGCACATTGTCGCCGTCCAGACGGTAGGCCGTGATGCCCAAGTGCAGCAGGTGCTGCTCGAGGGCCGTGGCGACGGTCGACTTGCCGGACGCAGAGAGACCCGTCAGCCAGAGGGTGAGGCCGCGCTGACCGCGGAGCTGGTTGCGCTCGGCGCGCGAGAGGGACGGGTGCCAGGTAATGTTGCTTGAATCATGTTGTTAGCTGGCGAGTCTGATGGTGATACTGGTGGTGGCTGCATGTCACTGCGCGGGGTAGGGGAGGAGGGGCCGGAATATACTCACGTAGCCATTGCGACGACTATGTGCTGAGGAGTCGCGTTGAAGATGAGGTGAATTTGAAGAGTTGAATCGTGAAGGAGCGAGAAAAAAAAATTGGATATTGAACTCCTGTGCCTGGATACGGGAGGGCCGTTGTGTGGGTTTGGGCTAGGTATTGCGTGATACGCGCCAAATAGCTGCAAGATTTATCATAGGAGAGGTTGCACCTCAGATAGCAGGGAGTAAGACGAGATCCTTGGGATGACAGAAATGGAGTATGGGGCAAACTGTTTGTATCCAACGTCTTTCTATTTTCAGAACTTGTGCTGAATTACTGCAGTATATCTTACACATACAGACACACACAAGTCAATCTGATTCTCCAGCGGCCGGTATTTAGCTGCGTCCAAGTAACTAATGGGAAAAAACTAATTTGGCGCAGCGATGGCGACATTCCGACCACGCACCGAGGTTCCGCTCCCCACATACATCAGCTTTGCAGCGACACGACAGTATGGTCGACTGATGAGTCTGTGATTGCTGCGCGGTAACAAAGTCGATGATTCTGGAATAATTCAATATGCGTTGTGATTTATTTGTACCTGTATGTATATCCATCCTCCCTCAATCTAGTGTATAGTCTATATTTGCATCGGCGTTAGATGCGCCTGTGTCCTCTATCGTAATATAAGCTAACCCGCTGAAGAAACGGGAAAAACAAAAGCAAATTTGAAAGAGGGCATCTTTTTCATGGTTTCGAATAGTCGGATGCGTTTGCAGTCGCCTGTCGGTTTCATTGCCAGTATCATTGTCATGAATCGCACTGAGGTCAGCTTCTTTCATTATGCTGCCGAGGCCAAGATTGGCTTCCAGCATCGCAAAGATTACTGAATCTTCGGCATAACCTGTCATGGCTGTCTTAGCACCCGATCACTTCTCCAAGTCGCCACGTGCCGCCTCCCACTTACCGCAGCGTGCTTGGGCGACACAAACATGGCCGTGGCCTCGGCAAAGATGACGGGCTCGGCGCCCTCATCCTGCAGCAGCTCAATGTGTCCCTTGACCCAGGCCTTGCGGCCGTCGACCTTTGTCGTCGTGGCCCGCAGCACCAGGAAGCTGTCGGCGGGCATGGGCTTGCGGTAGTCGATGCTGAGATTGGCCGTGACGCCAATATTGTGCGGCAGGGCGCCGAAGCAGCAGCGGGCGAGCCCCTCGTCGAGCATGGTGGCGATGAAACCGCCGTGGACGATGCCCGGGTGGCCGCACAGGTCGGCGCCGACGTACGACACGCCGACGAGCGACTTGCCGCCGTCCTCAGTCCACGAGAATGGCGGCACCACCATCTTGCCGGGCCCCAGCAGCGCGCCGCCCGTCAGCGTCCGCTCCCGGTACGACGACGGCATCTTCATGTGCGGGCGCGACTCGGTCATCTCGGGCCGCGCGCGCAGCTGCGCCACGAGTGGGTGCACGTTGATGGTCGCCTCGATACGCCGCGTTGTTTCGTCGCCGTGCGCCGATGTGTGCGCCGCCGCCCGCGCGTTGCTGTCCTCGTCTGAGTAGAACCCCATGCCGGCCAGCGTCATGATCTTCCACGTGGCGGTTGCGCCGAGCGTTGCGAATACGAGTCCGTAGAGTGCAATTTTGCTGCCAGGGTTGCTTCGAGGAGGAGGAGCCGTGATAGTTTTCGAGGAAGCTGAGGAGTGTAAAGGATTTCGCGGTTAGCAAGACGTGGCTCATTTGAGTGCAGGCACGCGGAAGAGAACAACATGCGTAAAACCCCGACCTTGGCGAGATCTTCTCAACAGATTCGCACGAAAACTCCGGTTCCTACTCACCAGACGTGGAGCTGGCCTCTCCGGCATAGCCTCGTCGCGCGCCGCCGTTCCTGACTGTGGATCGAGTCGCTGCCTGCGCGATTCGGCGCCCAGACAGGACAATTCGTTGACTGAACATGGCGACTGCCGCGGGGGGTCTTTGTATGGCGATATAGGTGAGAGACAAGACGAGGTTGCTTGTAAAACCCTCTAGACGTGAGGCTTACTCTGGCTGACGGCCTTTTATTTTTGGCCCGAGGCAAGGCGCAATTGGGCGCAGGGACTTCCTGTTGTCCGGCCGGACCCACCGCGCTCATCGGAGTTGTTCAGGGGAACGCTCTCCGCTGTATCCGTTCCGTACGCCTGTTTGAAAAGATTGAGTCCATTGGACAGCAACATATTCGATCTGTTGAGCCAATGATTCGTAAGCGCTTCATCGACCTCATCAGCCTTGTACGTGGGCTCAAAGGGAGGCGCAGTGCGAAATTTCTTGAGCTGCATGGAAACCTCGCCAGGCCCTGTCTGCGTGAATGGATAAGAGGGAGGATTTAAGTCGCATCAGCTGCCCACTGTTCTGAATGGTGACTGGATGAACCATGCTACGCGAGCTAACATCTGAACAACGCTCAGGAACCAGGATGGTTGTCACTGAGCCCACTGCAAAGCTCTGTAAGCGTTTCCCGAATTGAATGCAGCCAACTACAAGAATCTGATGAAAGCACTCAATCAAGGATGCACCCTACTTCATAGGTTTATGTAGGCTACAGTTGAACACACTTGTGTTTTGCTTTCTCTGTATATCGTTACATGGCAGCTTATACCAGGGCCGCACAGCCATGTTGAGACTTGTTTGACTGAGACGCTCGTACCGAGTATACTAATGATAAGATAGCCCTGTAACTTTCATGTTTACTGCTGAGGATGTGACTGTGAACTTCGCCATCAGTAGCACAGCTTGATCTCCTACTTCCCATGGGCAGCTAGAGAAGTGGTCCTTCAGTATTGGTGCAAAGGCTGCCCTCATGTCCTCGACCCTCTGGTGATCCTTGTACCAAATATATGTCAGTATATTCGCCGCAACCTTGCAGCGAGTAGTAAGGCCCGCTTAAGGGAAGCTGCAGACGCTATTGATAGGCACGCGGAAGACTTCCACATCACTAAAGCCATGCTGGGTAAACACAGGCGCGGCAGTCGCGAGAAGCAGGCCCTGGTGGCTAAATGCCGATTCGCCCTGTGCCATGCTCTCTTCCGCAATGTGCGCGCATGCTCTATTGATGAAATAAATCGCGTCATTGTCAGGTGTGCCTCGGACAATGACGATGCGTGCGGTTGGGGCAGCAGGATCAGCCACTCAGGCCGTCTCGCGGAGAGATCTCTCAAGATCGTCCACGTAGTCCAAGATGTAGACAGCCACGGCGGCATCAAACTTGTTGTCTTCAAAGGGAAGATTCCCTGTTATTCCTTCGTATACTGTAACCTGAGTTTCGGAGCTATTATTTACCAGTAGGCCGTTGCAATCGCTGTTGGGTTCAATAGCATAGGCTTTACCAACCTTCTTAGCAATGGAAAGCGAAGTTCTGTAGAGTGTGTGGTTAGAATCACGACGGATGGACGCTTTCACCTCCGAGCACTCGTGGACAAACAACCTTCCAGACCTCTCTGGCGGGCCCAGAAATCAGAGACTGGTTGTAACATTTATTAATGAATTCGAAAATTATATACAAGGCCGCTTTTAGCTTATCCTGTTTAAAAATCTTCCTCCTCGTTTGCCAGAAGCTCTGCATAGTCATCCACCGAAGCGAATGTAGGAAGGCCCTTAATCATCTTGCGTCTCGCCGATTTCTTTTTATTGTTCGCCTTCTTGCTGTCCTCTTCCTCTTCATCGTCTTCATCGTTGAATTCTACGAACCCGTCGGAACCGTCTTCTTCTCCTTCGATAAAAACGCCACCGTCCGACTCATCATCATCCAGAGACATGGCCGGCGATGATCCGTCCAGAGAAGCCATTTCCTCTTCATCGAAGTCATCGAAGCCTTCATCCACATCTGAACCTTCCCCTTCGATATCAGGCTGGGCGTCCACCAGGGCTTTCCAGACCTCATCTTCACCGGCTTCTTCTTCTTCTTCTGTGACCTTGGTAGCAGTCCTCTGCTTCTTGTCTTTGGGTTCTTTGCCAATGTTTTGGAAGTACTCGTGGAAGAAGACATCTTCAGCAGCAACATCCTCGGCCTTCTTATTCCAGAAAGCCGCAGAATTGACTTGAGTGCCAGTTGCGCCAGCACCACGGCTCCCGAGCCAGATGTCGCCAGAGTCTTTTGTGGCTCTGAGCGGCTGCATGATAGAAACACCCTTAGCACCATCTGTCGCCTTGGCATTGCGGTAAACAAACTTGTCGAGGAATCGAATGAGAGAGTGGCTATCGAGATCGGGTTTTTGCATCTTGGCAGCCTTGTCGACAAGTCCAGCCGCGAATACCGTGACTGATGGGTGATAATGCGTTTGCATCGGGATCATCTCCCACAGGCAGCTTCTTTGAGCGTTGCTGTGCTCCGGATTCCGCTTTCTGCCATCATATGCTGGGCGCTGGATATCTTCCTCGTCATCTTCGAAGACAGACTCTTCCGGTTGTTCAATGAGGGTAGATAGATCAGGGAAGGTCTGGCGCAGATGGCCAATCACATAAAGCAGTCCACACACAAACGGTGGTTGATGCAGAACAGCAATCTGCAGCATTCTCTTGGCAAAGGCTTTGACCCGACGCACATCAACATCGTTCTTTAAAGACCGAAGCAAAAGATTGAGGTATAGGGCTTGTTTTGAGGAAGTGACGAGACGAGGATCCAGCAGAGACTCGTAGAGTGTGCGGTAAAAACGGTCGGTAGCTATGCTTCTAGCGAGAGAAAGGTGTTGAATCAGCAACAAAGCCTGGATTCCCGTGTTGAAGTTGGCAGAGTGTGCGATCTTAAAGAGTGTGTCTACGTGGGTTTCCATTCTGGTTTTCTCATTAGTAAATGATCAAGTAGCCGGGGCTGAAAAGCTTACACTCCGTCATTTGTACCAACAAAGGGCGCGGCACGGTTGACACCAGTCAGTAGAGCAGAGACCAGCTTATCAGCAGCCTCTGCCTCCGGAACTGCTGGGGTCGGCTTAGCCGATTTTCCACCTTTTCTGGGAGGTCGACCTCCAGGCTTGCCAGGTCTAAGCTCCGACTTTTTCTCAGCACCATCTTGGGCATCAGTTTCAATTTGCAGGGGGATACCCAAGCTACCCGATTTAAGCATGGCAACAAAGAGCTCAAAATAGATTCGAATGAGTGACTCAGCAACCGCGGGCTCTTTGCTGCTCAAGATAGTCTGGTTTAAGGTGTTGATAGCGTAGTACTTGGACCGAGAGTCCTGGGAAGGGTGTAGTAAAATATCTTGCTCCACTGCGCGAACGATCACAGGCTTCATGCCGGGATGAGAATTCTGCAGCTGCAAGAGAAGGTATGAAACGCGAGACGCAATCTTCTTTTCTCGATCGCCAAGTTTGTTGACAAGTAGTGTCAGGAGATTAGATTCTTGTTCGGGTTTCTCTTTCAGGAGGGCGTAGACGAAGTCAACTGCCTTTATACGTGAATACTCGATTTCATCAGAGCACCAGCCTTCCAAAAGTTGGATGATGTTGAAATACGTGGCCTTAAGCCAGTCTTCGAAAATCCATGAGATCAGATGTTCTTCGGAGATTTTGCCGGGGAGCGGTTGACCTGGGGCCCAGACCTTTAAAGAGTGCTTTTGAAGGGTACCAAGTAGACCAGGCTGATTCTGGAAAGTGCGCAGGCGTCTCTCGGCGGGAAGAAGGGTACCAGGGCCAAACATATCGACCAGCGCCCCAATCGCACCAATAGCTTGACCCCGACTCTTTTTAGAGGCCAGATTCATGAGGCCGTCAAACGCACGGATGTTGTGCACAGGAGACTCTTGGATAGCGAGAGTAAGTGCAGAGACTTTATCGGTCAATGTACCAGAGGTCATGATGGTAGACAAAAATTTGTGTGAAGCCGAGGCGAAAACACTGGTTCGATATTTATCGGCGTCTTTGTCCAGGAGAGATTGAGCGTGTTGCTTAAGAGCTTGAATGGGAGAGAAAAAGGGGCCGGCATCGTCAGTGATGGGAGAGGGCAGCTTCGCAAGTTTGTAGGCATGCCAGTCGGCGCGGGGCTCAAAGGTCTGTCTATTGCGTTAGAAGTCAGATATGGTTCACTTGATTGTGATTCACGTACTATGTTGCCCATCTTGCGACTCTCGGGAACCTTCTCTTTCTCTTGATCGTCGTCATCTTCGTCGTCTTCATCCTCCACTTCCTCTCTCTCGGCCTCCTCTACATCTTCGTCCTCGCTGGCCTCGCTGGCCTCCTGAGGTGCAAGCTCAGCGAATCCCAGTTCTTTAGATAGCGCTTCGAGCTCGTCTCTCAGCTTCTTGTCTACCGGGGCCTTGCTCTCGCCGACAACCTCGTCGTCCGAGTCAACGCCGTTGATCAGCTCGAGATCGTCTTCGTCACCACCCAAAGCTAGGATTTCTGCAAGAAGAGCTTCTTGATCAATCTTGGTTCCATTCGTGACAGGTTCAACGTCAGAGCTGCGCTGCTTCTTGACCATCTGTGCAGGCGAGGCATTCGTGGGTGGTCGCTTGCGCTTGTGGTAGTTGCCAGTCAAGCCGTGGTCAATTCTCGAGGTGAGCTTTGCGAGAGCATCCTCGTTGAAAGTCAGGCCGCCACCCGAGCGACGAAGTCCTTTTCCTTTTTGCTTTGACTTTGCCATATTCCAGTCCTCTGCAAATACAGAATAGTGCTGTGTTGCAAATTCTTGGAAAACTAGTAAGGCCTTTGGAAGTCCAACTTGGACTTTTTCTGCGGATCTTTCACAGGTTCCACTTTAAAGCGACTGGGGTGGGCCCCTAGGTAGCGTAGCGTACCTGAGTTGATCGCGAGACCTCAACATCC
Source organism: Beauveria caledonica (assembly GCA_030777785.1). Taxonomy (NCBI): domain Eukaryota; kingdom Fungi; phylum Ascomycota; class Sordariomycetes; order Hypocreales; family Cordycipitaceae; genus Beauveria; species Beauveria caledonica. The sequence goes on along the minus strand of JAPFSE010000226.1, from coordinate 19,498 downwards.
AATTTCATTGTGCTTCACCTCCAATTGGGTGTTTACGTGCACGGCGACATCGTGAGCCTCGGGTCATCTGCTTCGTAGAATGTACACACTGGCAAGGGCTGCATGCAGGTTCAAACCTGCTGACACCTCTGCCGCTGCACAGCGCATCCCCAGTCTCTGCATCCCTCACCGATGCCGGTCTACTCTCTCAAGAATATGGGTGCCGACGGGAGGAATTGCCGAAACGGAAAACGAATGTAGGTTTGGTTCTTCTCAAATTACCATCTTAGACTAATCATTCCTAGCCGGGCATGAAAAGCTTGTACGTGCCGGTTTCCTACGACAGGTAAGACCCTCAACGTAACTTGCAAGTACTATGTGAACTGACTCCCGCAGTCTCAAGCAGGGATATTTCAATTTCTCCCATTAGGCCTTCGTGTGCAGAAGAAGATAGAGAAATTGATCGATAAGCACATGGAGTCGATTGGTTGGTCACATTTTCTGGCGAATTGTACCACTACTCATCACGTCAACAGGAGCATCGCGACTCTCATTGTCTAGTATTACAAGTGAAGAATTATGGAGGAAAAGCGATCGGCTAGACAGCGCTGCCCCAGAAGTGAGACGGTTCTCTCCTACAGCCCTATATCTATCTAACTTGTAACAGCTCTTTCGCCTCAAAGACCGTAAAGCGGTTCCACTTATGCTTTCGCCAACGCACGAGGAGGAAATAACTACATTGGTCGCAAACACACTGCAGTCGTATAAAGATCTGCCTTTGAGACTGTATCAAATAAGTGAGTCAGTTGAGACTTGGATCTTGAAAAACACGTGCTGACAGCCTTCAGCCAGAAAGTATCGTGATGAGATGCGGCCGAGGCAAGGTTTGCTTCGTTCCCGTGAATTTATCATGAAGGATCTTTACACCTTTGACCGATCCCCGGATGCTGCAATCGCAACATATCAACAAGTCCAATCAGCCTACAAGGCCATATTTGACGAGATGAAAGTGCGAATTCTCGTTGCCGAAGCCAGCTCTGGAGATATGGGCGGGAACCACAGCCACGAATACCATCTAGCTGATCCGACGGGCGAAGATACTGTTGCGCATTGCACTAGCTGTGGGTATACAGCAAATGATGAGGTCGCGGTCTCGCGGGCGAAACGACCAGATGCCTTCGACACATCTGCGCCATCTAGCTACGGATTATGGAGAGGGATCACCAAAGACCGAAAGACGCTCATCAACGCTTGGTATCCTCAAAATAACGGAAGCAGTCTCAATCTTCATGCCATCAAGAATCTGGTTCCAGAATTGGATACCAGCGTGCACGACCCTTTGCCGCTTTGGGAGGTCGCAGTTGGCAGCCCCGAGACGGTGTTGGTGAATATCATCGACAGCGGACTCGCGTCCAGGTTTGGAGACATGCATTCCAAGTTGCCTCTTCTCCCTGAAGAACTACGAGATGATTTTATTGGCCCTCAGTTCGCAACGAGCACAGCTGCTAGTGGTGAAGGTTTGAATTTGCTGGCCCTGGCTGAAGGGGATGGCTGTCCCAGATGCGAATCTGGAACTCTGAAAACTGATCGAGCCTTGGAGCTCGGGCACACATTTTACCTAGGCTCACGGTATTCAAAGCCACTCGAAGCTCTTGTGACGCTTCCTGCCAAGCCATCACAGCCAGTTCCCATTCAAATGGGTTGCTTCGGCATTGGTGTGTCGCGCATTTTTGGTGCTGTGGCCGAAAATACAGCCGATAGTCGAGGTTTGAACTGGCCTAGAGCCATCGCGCCGTTTGAGGTCGCCGTTATTCCATCCTCGGCCGTCAATGACGAGACGCTCGCCTTTTTCGATTCCCTCACTGGTAGTCGGTCGTTTGACGCCGTGCTGGATGATCGGAAAAGACCTTTTGGGTGGAAGATGAAGGATGCTGATATGACGGGCTATCCAGTTATTGTGATTCTTGGTAAAGCGTGGAGGGAGCGTAGCGTTTGCGAGGTTCAATGCAGAAGGCTAGAGCTCAAGCAGGAAGTTGCTGCATCAGAGCTTCCGGAGCTCTTGGGGGAGCTGCTACAAAAGCTTTAAGCCCTGGCTCGGAATAGGCCATTTCAGAGTATTTCTGTACTATATATCTTACATGTAAGACTACTGTATATAATCAAGTCCATGCCAAAACCACAAGGATGCTGTGCTCGCCGTACTGGGTCGAAGTTGGTTGAACGCTGAAGCTGTGATTACCTACATTGTTAGTGTGGGCCCGGCTCGCCGCTGAGCCAAAATATCAACAAGCTCTCGATGGTGGGGTTGTTCGCCGTCTCTGCTCTCCGCATTCGAGGCCCGAATTCAAAACCAACATGTCGGCAGGCGAGCGAGAAACAGGTACGGAAGCTCTTTATTGTCAAGGAGATAATCTCCGGTAGTTCATGCGACGCTGACGAAGTGATGCACAATAAGTCAACCTCGACGCCTTGGAGCCGCAGCAGCTTGCCCAGGTCAAGAAACAGCTTGATGAGGAGCTTGAGCACCTTACGTCGTCATTTTCGCAGCTTCATGGCGCCCAAGGAAAGTTCAATGAATGCCTGCGATGCGTCAACAGCCGCTCCGAGTCTGACAATAGTAAGTTCTGAGTTACCTTCGGTCGGACGTCGCGAGCACACGGCAGTCGCAAGTTAGGCAGGCGAGGAGGGGACACACGCTAATGCATATATGATTACCCGATTGACAGGCTCGAACGAGGTCCTAGTGCCACTGACCAACTCTCTTTACGTACGAGGCGAATTAACGAATACCGAGACGGTACTTGTGGATGTTGGTACAGGTTTTCTAGTGGAAAAGGTAGATCACCTGGATAGCTTACCAAAGCGCGTTTGCTGACGGAGGCTTTTAGAAACTAAATTCGACGGCCACGTTTTACGAAAACAAGATCAAGGAGCTGACGCACAACCTGAAAGAGCTCGAGGCAATTGTTCAGCAGAAGCAGATGAACGTGCGCACTATCGAAGAAGGTACGGGATCCTTCCGAGGATTCTCTATGATGTATACTAATGGGATGCTATAGTTCTACGGCAAAAATTGATAACACAACAGTCCAGTCAATCTCAATCCTAATCTGTTCAAGAAATAGAAAGCCATTCGTTCTGCATCGTACTTTGTTCTATTCCATCAAGACTGTAACTCGGCGATGGCAGTCTGTATTGAAAACACACATTCGAGGAACTCCTTCAAACGGTCTTCAAGCGGGCCTTCTCCAGGCCACAATCGATGCAGAAGAGCTCCCTCAGACCCACTTAACGATTCGTTACTCTTGCATTCGCTTAGAGCTTCCTCCCAGTGAATACTAGACACTGATACAGACCAGCTCAGGCGATCGGACTTAACGCTAATGGGTAGTTTCGCCCAGTGCTGTGTTATGGCAACCTCTATTTCATACGGCGTGTCACGATATTGAAGCCTCGCGCACGATTTGACTTTACAGTTGCTTGACACTTGAGCAAGATCTCCGCGTGCTGCCGTTTGCCATCTAGGGAGCTTAAAGTGTTGCGTTGATCCGTTAGCTACCTTGCTTGGTGTGTCAGTCTCGGCACAGGCTTCTCTGTCATTTTTGAAGACAAATGAATGCACAAATTTAGCAGTTGCTTCCGGCAGTTGGCCACTTCGGTCACCAATTAAGTTTGGCCGGGAGTCGACTCGCAAATTCCAGTCGATGTGCCTGCCGCAATCAAGCTGTCAGTAAGATTGGCTGGCAACTTTATTCGTGGCACAGATTGTTGCACTCACGTGGCTGGTGCCGAAACTATCCAATCCAAGGGAGGGTGGCCTTCCGTTTGGGTGCATCTGGACGAAGTTGCCATAACACTTCCTTCTCCGTCCAGTAGGTCTGCAGAAACTACCTGTTTGTCGACCTGGAACTGAACATGGTGAGATAGCGTTGCTTCGGTATTTTTTCTTGTTATCTCGCTATGACTAAGAAGTGATGAAAGGAGTCCGTCGGCGACCTCGAAATTCGGCATTCTGTTGTTGCTTGTTAAAGATGTGTCTCTCATGTCTGAGTATTGGACTTGCTCTGTTTGAATCGTCGCTCCCCTCCCACGACTGGAGTATAAATCAAGAGCGCGGCTAAATTCTTCGACCGATAAAGTATTGCCCGCTGTCTTTGGTTTCGCCGAAATGTTGAGATGTCCGAAATCGATATGCATTTTCAAGTACCGCAAGAACTTCAGTGTCTTCAATGCGGGGGGCAATGCTGCTGCAAATTGGATGACTAAAGCTTTGAGTGTATACTCAGAGTAATACGATTTGTTCTTGACACCTCTCACAACGGGTCGTTTGCCAATTTCGTAACTGATTGCGGCCTCTTTGTCTTCCTCAGGCGACTGAACGAAATAGTGGGATGTCATTGATTCCTCTGATAGCCGCATGTCGTGAATTTTCTGGTTGATCGCGTCCAGGGCAGCGTGAAGCAGCTTTGTATTAGTTGCACTGACATCAAACAATGTTTCTGAGTCTTCTTCTCTGGTGATCCAGACTCGGTTTTCCCTGCGTATGTCGTCGAGAACTTGGAGGTTTCTCAAGGCCTTTGGCACAAGAGTGTCACCAGGAATTACAATTTGCATCTAATCAAACAGTATTAGCGCAGCTTTCATACTTCTCGGTGGCACATACATGGACGAGTTCCAGTCCCATGGGCGGTGCACTACAGTACTCGATCTGCGACAAGTGGATCGCATTTTGGCGTTGAATATCGACCATTCGTTGGGTAGAGCACATAGTATCACCTGTCCCAAATCTGCCCCTGACGTGTCTATTATCCCTTGGTCTTCGAGGGTTTTTCGGGCTCGGCTTCTTGAGGGAAGATCTCGGTGAAGATCTGTTTGCCGAAGGCTCCCTGCTGGGTGTTTCGGTGCTCTGACAAGTGCTTCGACTGGGGCCGCCGCGATGGGCAATTCTCTTGCCCTTGGAGACCATGATTATGTTAAAGGGTAAAGTTCAATTCCATTTGCCTAAACGCATTGTCTCTTTTATGTTGGAAAAGTCATCTGGTGTCAGCTCCTGCCAGCTGCCAGCTGGCAAACGGAGGAAAAGATTCTGAGTCGCCCGGAACCGCATCTCAAAACAACAGTTCACGTGCAGTCCCTCAAAATACGCCGGTTTAATTGATCAACTGCAAATTAAGTAGTTGCTTGAGATGCCACCACCATTTCGCCAGAAAAGCGTTTCATTGTGCTTTGTCGTTTGTATGCATATAGCGGGGCCATGCATCTAAGAATACAAATTGCCAACGCGTCTTCCAGACGCGTAGAGTGGCAGCCCGATGTCAGTTGGATGATCAGGGCTACATATGACAGCGCCTCGTTGCCTAGTCTTGCGACACAACCGACCACCACCATGCAGAATCACGATGTCGGTAGTGAGCCTCGGGCTCAGCGTAAGCGACCGGCGCAAGGGGTTTCCCGCGACGACTCGGATGACGAGCTGGGCACCGAAGATATTCCCTGGGAATGGATATTGGAACACGATGTGGCCGCTCGAGACGTTAGCGAAGAAGGCGAGTGCAAGCGACGCAAATTGGATGTCAATCCAATCATCGGTGCTCGTCTCGGTACTTTCGAGTGCCGGATAGGGGACATTGTTCTTCTCAAAGGCGACGGCTCGAAAGAAGCTTGGGTAGCTATCCTCTGCGAATTTGTCGAAGATGATGGCGAGGGCGACAAGGCAGCCAACTTCATGTGGTTCTCCACGGAAAAGGAGATTCGAAACAAAGACAAAAAGCGCAGTGACTTTCACTGGAACGAATTATACATATCTCCATCATGGGACGTGAACTCCTTGGCCTCGATCAATGGTAAAGCTAGAGTTATGTCGCTAGACAAGTTTCTCTCACGATACCCCTCGGGCAAGATTCCGCGAAACTCTCCTGAATATGGCAAAACATTTGTGTGTCGACGCGGTTGCAATACGAGAACAGCCACTTATACAAACGAGTTCCTTTGGGAGGACATATATAACGGCGCCGATGATCTTTTCGGCCTCATGGATATGATTGAGCAAGGCACTAAGGCAAGCCGTAAGAAGCGGCGAGCGAAAAGTCCAAGGCCCGGCGATGGTGGCTATTTTCCACCGCAGACACCGACAAAGCAGCGAGCAACAACAGCAACAACACCACATTCTCGGGGCCGCACGCCACGAGGAGCAGGCAAGAAGCTAGAGTTCACACCGCTGGCGATGCGAAAACTTTCACCGAGCAATGTTGATTCTTCACCTTTCCAGATCGCGCGGTCACGGCTACATGTGTCCGCCGTTCCCGCCAGTTTACCCTGTCGTGAGGGCGAGTTTTCTCTTGTCTACTCACACCTTGAGGCAGCCATCACCGAGGGCACAGGGAACTGTATTTATATTTCTGGCACGCCAGGCACTGGCAAAACTGCTACTGTGCGAGAAGTCGTCTCACGGTTGGAAGATGCCGTGGTCTCTGACGAGCTAGATGATTTCATCTTTGTCGAGATCAATGGCATGAAGATCACTGATCCTCACCAGTCCTATACCCTCCTCTGGGAAGCACTGAAGGGGCAGCGCGCAAGTCCAACACAGGCACTGGACTTATTGGAACGCGAATTCAGCAATCCAAGTCCACGGCGTATTCCCTGTGTGGTGCTGATGGACGAACTAGACCAGCTCGTCACCAAAAATCAGGCGGTCATGTACAACTTCTTCAACTGGCCAACACTGCGACACAGTCGTCTCATTGTCTTGGCGGTTGCAAATACAATGGATTTGCCGGAGCGAACATTGAGCAACAAAATCAGCAGTCGTCTCGGTATGTATCCGACTTGAAGCAGAAGTAAATGTCACTAACCTATGTACCAGGCCTTACTCGAATCACATTCCCCGGTTATACTCACGATCAGCTCATGAAGATTATACAGTCACGTTTAGAGGGCGTGTCAGGAAACATTGTTGACTCAGATGCAGTCCAGTTCGCTAGTCGAAAGGTTGCTGCTGTCAGTGGCGACGCGCGACGAGCCTTGGACATTTGTCGAAGAGCTGTCGAGTTGGCCGAGGCCGACGCGCCACCTGATCCATCTACACCAAGCAAGAGGGCGCCCGGAGGAGACACGGCGGATCTAGCACGCCGCGGCCGCGTCACCATCGCCACTATAAAAAAAGCCATCAACGAAGCCACCTCGAACCCCATTCAACAGCATTTACGTGGTCTACCATTGACCAGCAAGCTTCTCATGGCGGCAATGCTCCTGCGCTTCAGAAGAACAGGCCTTGTGGAAACCACATTCGGCCAAACTCTCGACGAGCTGCAGCGAGTATCTGCATATGCGCTACGGGCCCCGTCTGGCATGGCTCAAATCCTCGGCAGCCACGCCAAGAGCGCTGGACAGGGCGGCGCGCATCAGCGCCACACAGGACGGCCCGGCTATGTCCACACGGCTGCACTGGACCTTGTGGCTGCGGGCCTTATCAACCTGGAGGCCCAACGAGCCGAGAGGAGCAGCAAATTGCGGTTAGCAATTGCCGACGACGAGGTGAAAATGGCACTTCGCGAAGATTCGGAGCTTCGTGCACTTGGAATTGGTATATAAGTTGTAAAATAGCTTAGAAAAGGTGGAATAGAAATACGCCGTCGAGGCATGTGGTATCATCTTTACTTTTGGTCTCCTGTACTAGTCTAAAACTTGCGTCGTCCAAGTGATCGCGTCCACTGTAGAGGATGTGTCTCTTCAGAGGCGTTTTCGTCCTGTTTCCATATTTTAACTATGCAAATGTTAGCTGATACAGGCATTGATGGCTAGACGAAGCTACTTACTCGTCTTGTCAGCCTCACCACAGATGAGACGCAAACCGGAGCGGTCAAATATCGAGCTCATAAGGCCAGCTTCTGCATCCAGGGAACCAGGCTGCGCTGTAGTATCCAGCGCCTGGAATCTGTGTCCAGATTTCCAGTCCCAGAAGCTCATGGAGCCATTGTCACCTAGATTGCAAGAGTCAGATCATCGGACACACCAAGTGTAGAACTGCGACATACCTCCGGAAAACAGGACGTTATTTTGATTGACACACATAGTGTTGATGATGGCGTTTTGTCCGTCGAAGTTTTGCATAAACGCGCCCTCGGGGCATTTCCACTGCTTGATGCTCCCCGTGCTGCCACTGGCAAAGGTAAATTCCTCGGGATGCACAGCCAGGGTACGGACACCCTTTTTGTGGTGTGTGAGAATGCCCATGGCCTTGCCGGCAGCAAGATCCCACAAGCGAACGGTCGAATCGAGGGAGGCACTGATAACTTGAGGATCTGCCTCTTGGCACTTGACGTCCGTCACAGTACCCGTATGGCCAGAAAGAACATGAATATTGCTTCGGGTGCGCATGTCCCATACACGCGCCACACCGTCGCGACCACCCGTGACTAGAACATCAAGCGTAGGGTGTAGTGACAGCGTGTAAACGCCACTCAGATGGCCATGATAGTGGCGAATAACTTTGTTTGTTTCGAGGTCCCAGCACTTGACCATCTTGTCCTCACCGCAGGAGAAAAGGTAGGGGTGGCGCGGCGACACGGCGAGCCCGCGCACAGTGCTAATATGGCCGGTGAGGGTGAGCTTCAGTCCACCCGTCGCGAGATCCCATATCTTGATGGTGCGGTCTCCGGCACCACTCGCGAACCACTTGTTGCCAGGCTCTACGGCCAGCGCGCGCACCCAGCCCAAGTGGCCAGAGATGACGCGCATTAGCTTCCACGGCGGGTGCCACTCAGGCTTCACTTGTTGTATCGTGTTGGCGCCGAGACCGGTGCCACTTCGCGTCGTCAGGCTTGTATTCTGTTGCTGTGATGTACTTTCGCCGCTGGCTGGTGCCGCCGTTCTCGATCCGGGGCCCTCCAGGAGCTTCTGAGGCTGGCCGGGGCGCTGCGCGACCACCATGGACTTGGAGGCGCCTTTTTTCTGCGGCTTGCCAGGTTGCTTGGCGGCAAGGGATGGCGGCAGAATTTCAGAGCTGGCGTACTCGGTCTGTAACCGACGCTTCATCACGCTGTCGTCGAAGTCGTCGGCGAGCTTCTTGCGCTTTCCGGTGCCGCTAGGGCGGTCTTGCGATGCCGCTGGCGCGGGCGCGTAGAGCTGTTGGGCCGCAATCGAATTTTGCGCGATCATGTCTCTGAGCTGCAGGGCATCGTGCGGGATTTGTGGTGTCTCCATCATAGATTGAATGGCTGCGACTGATGAAATTGTTGGCGAGATGCTAAGGATCGAGATCGACCCGATTGAAAAAACCAAGGCAGTTTGGCACGCCATACAATTTGAGTGGGCCAATCAGGCACGGCACGGCAATCATACAACACGCGAACCTTACACTTGGTCATATGGGACAGAAAATTGAGATATTGAAAGTCGCAGGAAGCTGAACTATTATCATTCCGGTTGAATTTATGTAATAGGTGGATGTTGCCACGCAATTGACGAAGCAAGGTTGCTCCTCAACGTGCTACTGCACGAACGGGATGGCATCTTCTTTCAATCTTTGCAATCCCGAGCCTAGTGCTTTGCCATGTCGTGATATAGCGAAATACAGCCGAATACGTCCCCCGAAACTGCTCTATGTATAGCTCAAGAAGACAGGCACCAGGGCAACTCTTTCTATACGTTCGTGTCGTGTATAGGACTGAACCTGAGGGCGATATGAGATCGTTCATCACCCCCACAACAAGTCCGCAATCTCTTAAAAAAGAAAGAAGAGAAAACTACGGATACTTAGGATTTGTTTGCTTTGCGTGGCAAGTAACCAAAGCTCCACATTCAACTTCGCTGTCAATGCCGAATGCACGTCCAACCGTCATTTGGGAGGTTTCGACAAAGCGGCACATCGCTCTGAAGCACATGTTAAGGTAATTGATAATTTTCTTGTATTTAAATCACATTGCCAGACCATGTCCCACGCAAACCCTTCATTGGATCTTTTTGGGGAAAAAAACGAATTAAACCACGTTTGACTTCGACACAGATTTCACTGTGTTGTAAGTGCAAGCCAACGCGTTCCGGGTGCCTGGTGGGGCGTCTTTGCTTGCACCCTTAGCGCCACTCGGGCTTCCATCAAGCTTCCTCTTGAACATCGCACTCTTCCGCGGCAACGTCAGACTTTAAGATAATTCAGTCCGTGCGATACTGGAAGCTGTAGATATGGTCGATGAAAACGACAAATTTCCCTTACACAAGGCGGCGCGTGAGCGCCGAGGTGCGATGGCCAGTTCTGACTTGTATTGATCGTTGCTAACAATTCGATAGTTGCTGTCGCTGACGGCTTACTCAAGGTAACCTCTTTCTGCAGTGCCAATTCAAGTCTACTCTAATCATGTTACTTTTTGTTTTCTCCAAAAGTCAAGTCCCAAACTATCGCAAAAGAAAGATGACGATGGTCGTTATGCAATTCACTGGGCGGCATCGTCCAACTGCCTAGACATCGTTATCATGCTAGCAAACCAGTCGTCCTTTGATCCGGATGTGCAGGTATTTGTCTTTAAGCCTTTCTGCTCAGCTTCTGGTTACTCATTCTGAATCTCCTAGGATGAAAGCGGCTGGACGCCGCTCATGATTGCCGCCAGTGTCTCTGAAAGTGACGACGTCATTAGGGTGCTCCTCAAAGCTGGCGCAGATATCAACCAGACGAGTACGCCTTCATCTTTATCATCCTCCACTTACAACACGAACATCTGACATGACTTGCTCTCGCAGACAACAGCGGCCAGACGGCCTTGCACTTTGTCGCCTCCAAGAGGAGCCTAGACACCGCCAAGCTGCTACTCGAGCACAAGGCCTCGACGCGCGTCAGGGACCGCCGCGGGCAGTACCCCCTGCATCGCGCGGCCGCCATCGGCTCCGTCCCCATGTGTCTCCTGCTTCTCAAGAAACTCAGCCCCACGAACCCGCAGGACGTCGAGGGCTACACGCCACTGCACCACGCCATCGCCGAGGGTCATGGTGACACCGCGGTAGCGCTGCTTAAGGAGGGGGCGGACGCGACGATTAAGAACGCAGAGGGCGAGCTGGCGCTCGATTTGGCCCCGGACAAGGAGGTGCGTGTGTATATACTACGCGGAGCTGAGCGCGAGGGTGTCGAGCTGGAGGGTCCGTGAGCAACAAACAGAGGAATCGAGGATCCTGATGGAGATGGTTGTAGACGGTTGAAGAATTCAAAATGATAAAAAAGAAAGGTAAACATGGCTTCACAGAAGCCGCGCCTGAATCTACATGTGGAAGAGAATAGAAATAAGAGGTTGCCCCTAGGCTTGCCTGTGATGTTTCTATTTCATCGTCTGCTCGATGAGCTCGCGGTACATAGCCTTGACATCCTGCACGTCCGCACGCAACTCCTCCACCAACTCGCTCTTTTCGCCGAGCATCTCCAGCGTCGTCTGGTAGCGCGCGTCGAGTTTTTCCACCTGCACCTGCAGCTCTGGCACGCGCGCCGACGCCGTCTTCGCGTCCTCGAGCTCCTTCATCAGGCCAACCATGTCGGAGCGCGCCTCGTCGCGCTGGTTGCACACGCGCGCCATCTCCTCCTTGGCCGCCACCTTTTCGGCCTCCAGCCGGCGAATCGCCGCGCTCATGCGCTCAACAAGCTGGATAGAGGGGCCCGCGGCGACGGTGGACATGGAAACCATGTCCGGGGCCGCCGCCGGCTGGCGCGGGGAGGACGGGACAGCGTCGTCGATGCCCAGCAGGCCGCCGTTGTCCACATCCTCCTCCACAGCGGGTGGGGAGAGTGCGTGGTGGCTGCCGAGCTCGCCGGGTTGCTGAAAGGCCGAGAAAATCGGCGGCGGCGCGCCAGTGTTCGGGCTTGCCGACAACAGACGAAGAGATGGCTGTGCCGACGTTCGTCGTGAGCGCGGACGTGCATCCGTGTCGGGGATGCTGCCTGATAGCGGTGTCGAGCGTTGGCGGAGTGAGAGAGGTAAGCCGCCGAAACTGGCAAGGTCAGTGCTAAAGGTGCGGGAAATGTTGCCGAGGACAGGCGACTGGGACCGGCTGTTCATCTTGTCCCCGCAGACGGCATCTTCTGTCCATTCAGTTTGCTGCGCGGCCAAGTCGCGGCTTTTGGAGCGCTGCTCCCTCTCAAGGTCAGAGCGAGCCTGGTCGAGGGCCGCTTCAGTAGCCTTGGATGACATCTTGAGCGCGGCGAGCTCGTCACCAATCTTCTCGAGCTGCTCTCTAGCCCTGGTCAGAGCAGGCTGGACATCCTGTAGCTCTTCGTCGAGCGTTCTGGCCCGTGTAGTCGAGTCACGCGCCTTCTTGCGCATTTCGGATTCACGCTTATGTGCCTCGTCTCTTTCCTTTTCCAAAGTTGACACCTTGGCTAGCAGAGACGACTCCATCGACTGCCAGTTGCTGCTTGCAGACGCATACTGCGATTGCAGAGTCTCAATCTGGCGGAGTAGCTTGACCTGCACCTCGCCACCGGAACCTGACGTCGCCTCTTCGGCCTGCGTCCGCATGAGCTCTAGCTTTGCCTCCATAGCCTTCATCTCGACACGCAGCTCATTCTGCGCAGTGCATCCACGCTCAACTGCGCGGTCGAGCTTTTCGCTCCACTCTATGCCGTCTTGTCTGGCTTTTTCTTCTAGGGCATCCTTTTCAGCGCGCAAGATCATAAAGCTCTCTTCCTGAGTCTTCAGTTTCTCCCGCTCAGTGGCGAGATTATTGCTGAGGGCCGCAGCTTTGCTTGCTTCTTCTGTCTTGGTTTTAAGTTCGCGCTCAAGTTTGCGTATCGTGTTATCCCGTGCCGCCTTTTCCTTCTTTAGGCTGTCAAGCTCTTTCTGTAGGCCGGCGGTTGCCCTGCGCATTTGTTCCTGGAGTTTCTCCTGCTCTTCGCTACTGTTAAGCCGCGTGCGCAGGACCTCGGCATCGGCGGCAACTTTATCCGTAGTCTTCTTGAGATCCTCGTTCTGCTTCTCTGAATCGGTGACTTGCTGGCGTAGCTTCTTTATTATGGTTCGATATTTTTGTTCTCCAGCCGCAAGCTTTTGCCCCTCTTCCATGAGCAGGGCAATTTTTTCATCTTTTCCAGCCAGCTTGCTTTCCATGCTGCTAGAAGGTGCGGCATTTGCGGCCTTTTGAGCAGTCTCGGCAGCCGACTTGGCCAGATATTGCAGCTTAGACTCTAGCGAATCAATTCGTTCGACGTATTCTTGAACTTCTTGCTGATGGCTAGCTTTTAAACGGTCAACCTCTTCGGACGAAACTGGGGCCTCTTCTTTTGTCGCATCCAAAGCTGCCAAATCGTCTTTGTCACAAGTGTCAACCGTAGACTCAGCCGCTGTCTCCGCTTGCAAGTCTATTGCAGCAACAGTGTTCTCGACTTCTGTATCAGATGGCAGCTTCCCCTCAGGAGTCATCCCAGGTAAAGACTCAACAGTCTCTGTTGGCTTAGTCTCGTCTGTCAATGTCGATGCTAGAATGTCCTTCTCTGGCTCAGTAGCGGGAAACTCTGACACAACAGTATCTTCTTTCTCCGCAACTCTCGAGTCGGTAGACTTTCGCTCCACAGACGGTCGGCTCGCATTGTCGACGGAACTACGCGGAGAGCCTCCGCTCTGCGGCGATTTGCCAGCCATGGCCTTGGCTAACCTAGCTTGTAGTCTATCGTTGGCGCGATTATTCGACGAGCGCGAGGCATCTATCGATTCAACCACTTAGTCAATGTTTTCCCAATATTAGCATCCACTTTCTCGCTGGTACATGATGCCTTACTGGGCGTAATCTTGGCTGCCGCAGGCACAGCGCTGGCTGGAGTCGGTGCCTGTATCTGAGGTTGAGGCTTGTGCTGCTGCTGTGTCCCCGGCGCATTCTCCTCGGAGAGTATATTGTCGAGGCGAGACTCGACGCCCGCAACGGCCTGCGACAGAAACGAGCCCCATCTCGACGAAGACTTGTTTGGCGCGGCCATGGCGGGTGTGCGAGTCTGTGGACCCGGTACTTTTATCCTAGAATGCGCCCCTTTGTCCTTCTACAACCTTCTTTCGCGCTTGCTTCGTCTTCGCGGTGAGTGTGGGATCGTCGTCGTCGTCGTGGCTGGTAAGCCATTCCCCCTCAGCAGACCTAAGCCCCCTTCCGCTGTTCCCGGCTGACGATGTTTGACTCCGGCGCCGAATCGAGCTCCCAAGACTGCAAGTCAACTGGGGATATAGTTAGAGGAAAGGATCGACAGAAAATCGGGCGCGTTCGACTCGCAAAATAGAGGAAATCAAGTTGACATCGCAAAATAGCTTGGGTGGGTTTGTGCTGGCCGTAAATGGGTCCCTACTACCCGTAGTTGCATAGGTAGGTACTAGGACCAGGGGAGCGAGGCGCCACAAAACTGTTAACGGCCGCACCCGCTGCGACCTGAGAGGCTGAGAGTTCGTGTTTTCACCTTGGTGAAAAAAGACGGAGCTAAGCTGTCTATGTTCATAGCATGAGGTTCACTTCTATTTCCTATGTTAAGATGATGACGTCCAGACATTCACTCATTGTGCGTCCGATGTAACTTGATAAGAAATGAGCCACCAGTGGCGCTTGGTGCATATGCATCATCACCGTGTAAGATGTAAAAATACCCTCCATAGCCGTTGTCCTCTTGCAAGAATCATCCCCGTCCAAATCATCCATCAAATTAATAGATAGCCAAAAAAACGCTTCCATGTCGGAGGGGGTATATATCGCCGCCATCTTCATCTTCACATATCATATATCTCTCGCCAGATGGCGTCAACAAACCACAATACAATTTACAAACATCAAACATTGAAAGCACAACTCGAAAAAAGACATCATCAGCAATTACCCAGTAATCTTCTTCCACCAGCTCGTCCGCACAGGTGGCTCGACATATGCCGAGTTGCGACGACTTGGTTGGCGGTCCTCGCTTGCATCCGAGGGAGGTACGCGGCGTTCCCGGTGGCGCTCCTCCTTTCTGCGTCGGCGTCGCTCATCGTCAGCTTCGTCAGCGGTGGCTTCACCAGCTTGCTTAGCACGACGGTGAGCGCGTCGCTCACGCCGAGCCTGGTCATTGTTCCCGTCACCACCATCTGGCGGGGGAGGTGCATCAGAGTGCTCCTTCACCCAAGATGATGTACCTGAATGGGGCCAGTTTGCGCCTTTCCTGTCCTTGTCGCGACGACGGTCCTTGTGCGGGTAGACCTGCTCATCTTCACTTGGGCGACGGCTGCTCTTTCGCCTGCCACCCTCTTCGGTGGCAACGCGAGCTTCGCGACGAGCTTCCCGGCGGCGTCGACGCTCTGCATCGTCTTCGACGTCATCTACCTGACGCGACCTGCGGCGCTCCCTCTTGACATCGCGCTCTACGTCCGGATTGTCCTTCTCGGCCGCCATGGCTGCAGCTTCCTTCTCCTTGCGCTGGCGTCGGCGTTCTGTTCGGCGGGCGTCGCGGTCCTCACGATCGCGGCGCTCTTCCTCCTCCAGCTTGCGAGCACGCCGCTCAGCACGGCGTGCCTCCTTATCGTCCAGCTTGGCTTCATCATCGCGCTTACGCGTTTTATCGCGGCGAGCGTCCTCCTTGGAGCCGTCACTACCGGTGCTCCGCTTACTCCTGCGACGAGTATCGCGGTCAGTCTCCATGGCTTCGCCGTCGTCCGTAACTTCGACTTTGCCCTTGGACATGAGACCACTGAAAAGACCAGAAAATCCGGACTTCTTGCCACGCTTAAGAGGCATTTCCGAGGGACCACCAGCGTCTACCATGACGATATCCTCGTCCGGGAGTTTTCTGCTTCGACGGCGGTCTACTCTTGCGGCGTCAGGATACAGAGCGCCACTCATGGCAATATCTGGATCACCGCGGTTCGAGCGTCTCTTGCTAGAAGATTTGCCGATGCCGAGAATCTTGGCCGCTTTGTCGGGCGTCTCCTCGGGCGGTGGCGAAGCCATGCCATGCGCACCTACGGAATGACGGCGCGAAGAGTGGCTGCCATTGGCTTTTCTGTCGCGTGTAGACATCGATCGCGAAATGGGCGGCGTGCTAACGGCAGCGGAGCCGCGCGACCTGGAAGGCGTCTTGGAGGGCCTCTCGGACTTCTCTGGCTTCTCGTCGCCCGACCCCGAGCCCTTTGATGACAGCTTCTCGCCAGATCGCTTGGATGACCGTTCGGTCTTGGACTTGGATGATCGGCGTTCATCCTTGCGCTCATCCTTGCGAGAGCTCGACGTGCCCCATGCGCCCCAAGACGATGAGCCATCGCGGCTGATCTTGGGGCGTTCTTTTCGAGAAGGTTTCTCAGGTGGCGGTGTCAGTGGTGCATCAGGAACGGGTGGCGGAGGATGTGGAGCCTCGTCGTAAGCTTTGAATCTGCTCTTCTTGCTCTTCTTCTTGTCCTTGGAGGGACTGGTGTCAGCAGCAACAAAATCCGGATCCTCATCATCGATGGGAAAGCTTCCGGGAATGCCGACTTCCTTGCGACTCTTCCTCGATGAAGAAACGGGAGGCTCAACAACCTCGACAACCTTGGACTTCTTCTTCTTGTCTTTCTGATTCTCGTCCTTGGGTGGAGATAGTGGAGGCGGGGGTACCGGGATAGCTTCTTGCTCGTTGACAACTTCAAAAGACTTGAGTTTATCAGCAATTTTGCCTCCGACAGGCTTGCGCTTCACTGAGGCAGCCTCATTTGGCTTGGAAAGGAATGTAACATCAGCGTCCTCAGTGGCATCTTCCAGAACCGCAGATGAGTCAGCAGATGTAATTTTGCCTTACACATGGATCGACGTTGGGATAATCTGGGGTAAACAGGGGTGAGGTAGAGCGCTAAACCAACCTTTTTTGGGCTTTTTTGACGAAGACACGCCCCAAAAATCAAACGCGTCAGTCGTCGACGTATCTTTTGGAGCAGAGAGGAGCTCCTCAATTTCGTCCGGCTTGAGTTCTTCAGGAAATCGTTGAGTTTCAGAGTCAGCCTCCTTGGCCTTCTTCTTTTTTTCCTTATCTTTCTTCTTCTCTTCCTTCTCTCTCTCCTTCTCCTCCTTCTCCCTCTTTTCGGCCTCTTCCCTTTCTCTCTCTTTTTCTTTCTTCTTTTCCTCTCTTTCCCTCTTCCTATCCTCCTTCTCCTTCTTCTCTTTTTCTTCTCTCTCTCTTTCCTTCTCTTTCTCTTTTTCTCTCTCCTCCTCTTCCTTGCGCTCCTTTTCTCTCTTCTTCTCCTCCTTCTCCCTTTTCTTCTCCTCTTTCTCTCGTTTCTCAGTCTCTTCTCTCTCTCTCTCTTTTTCTCTTTCCTCCTCTTCCTTGCGCTCCTTTTCCCTCTTCTTCTCTTCCTTCTCTCTCTTCTTCTCCTCTTTCTCTTGCTTCTCGGTCTCTCCTCTCTCTCTTTCTCGTTCTCTTTCCTCCTCTTCCTTACGTTCCTTCTCTCTCTTCTTATCTTCCTTCTCCTTTGATTTAGAACTCTTTTTCGAATTTTTGGCAGCTTCTTCCTCGGCTTCCCGCGCCTCTTGCTCTTCAGTTTCGCGGATAGCCTGCTCTTCAGCTTCTTTCGCAGCTAGTTCTTCCGCCTCCTTAGCCGCCTGTGCCTCAGCGCGCCGTGCAGCTTTCTCTGTGAGACGGTTAAACCTTTCATTATCCTTCTTTAGAAGCTTTCCTCCCCTCTTCACTTTCTTCGCAGTTAAAGCTGCTAGTTCTTCTTCCTCTTGCGGAATCAGCGCCTTCTCTTCCTCTTCTAGTCGTAGCTTCTCCTCAGTTTCCTTGGTGACGACTTCCTCGGCTTCCCGAGCGGCTTGGTCTTCGGCTTCCCGAGCGGTATCTTGGGCTGCCTCGATGGCTTCTTCGGCTGCCTTGGCGGCTTCTTCGGCATCGCGGGCTTCTTGTTCAGCCCTTTCCTTTTCGGCCTTCTTCTTCTCCTTTTCAAGCTTCTTGACTTCCTTTGCGCTTAGTTTCGGCTCCTTTTCCTTGTCATCCTTAGATTTCGATTTCAGTTCGGCTTCTGCTTGTTTATCCTCAGGCTCAGTAAGGTCCAGTTTAGCGGGGTTGGGCACAGGGGGGCGGGGTCAGTCATGGGGTCCTTCTTGGTTTTCGGTTCTCTCTGCTTGGACGTCGACGTCCCGGCTGAGGTATCACCGACAGTGGCCCCAATAACTGTAATCACCTCCTGCACGTCTTTGAGTGGATATGACTCACCAGTAGTATCGAATAGATCGTTTGACTTGTCCTTTTTATCCTTCTTGCCGGTACCAAATGAGCTGAAAAAGTCGTCGTCTTGGTTGGTGTCGTTCTTGGATTCGGAATTCTTGTCTTGTTCGTCGAGATTGATCAGATCGCTCTTCTTCTTCTTGTCCTTTTTGCCAGCAGTGCCCCAACCTCCCCAAGAGTCTACGGGGTCGGGTTCCGGAACGGAGGCAGGCTCGGGTTCTGGTTCTAGGTCGGCACCCTTCTTCTTTTTTTTCTTGTCTTTCTTAGTAGTACCTACAGTAGCCCAGAAGTCGTCTTCTTTTTTTTTGTCCTCCTTCTCAACTATGACCTCCGACTCGGGTTTGGGTTCGGGGACTTCCTTCGCGTCGTTCTTGCTGCCAAAGCTATCCCAGAACTCGTCACCATCGTCTGCTTTCTTGGTGTCTTCGGCAAAGGACGACCGGGCTGGGTCGGCATCATCGAAAAGGGCGGCCTTTTTCTTGTTCTTCTTGTCTTTCTTAGATGAAGTAAAGCCCCACGCATCATCTTCCTTTTTCTCAGGTTCCGGGGCGTTTACGGGCGTTGGATCTGGGTCCGCAGCGTCATCCAAGGCACCCTTCTTCTTCTTTTTCTTGGACGCAGTCCCCCAGGTGTCCCAGGCCTCGTCTTCTTTCTTCTCCGGCTCTGGTTCTGGTATTGGCTCTGGTTCTGCCTCTAGCTCGACGACTTCGATGGCATTCTTCTTTTTCTTCTTGTCTTTTTTAGAAGGCGACATCATCCAGTCGGCGGCGGCGGTGGGTGCAGCCTCTGGCTCCGTCTGCAGCCCCAGTTCATCAGTTTTGCCTTTCTTCTTGGCAGTGGCCCAACCCCAGGGGTCGGCGTTAGGCTCCTTCGCTGCGGTCTCTCCAGTCTCTTCGACAGGACTCATGCCCCAAGCACTAGTTGCTTTTTTCTTTTTGTCTTTCTTTCCGACGGCAGTGAAACCAACCCCATCGGGTTCTTTCGTAGGAGACAGGTCGGCAGGCTTCTCTTCTTCCGCTTCATCCAAGGAACCGAAAGCAAAAGAAGTGCCTGCCTTCTTTTTGGAATTCTTGGCAGTACCCCATGGGTTTGAGTCGAGATCGTCCTTTTTTGCTTCAGCGGGAGCCCCAGTGGTACCTGACCAGTCCCAGGAGTTGCCGCCGGTGGTCCATTTGGTGCCCCAGGACCCGAAAGTATTTTTTGTGTCTGAAGCTTCAAAATCGACATCGAGTTTTCCACCATCATCACCGAGTTTTATCTCCTGGAAGGCATCGCCACCAAAGTCAGCGTCTGAACCCTTTGAAACGGGGTCTGGCTCGGCAGCGGCAGCGGCATTCTTCTTCTTCTTCTTGGTCT